>CM017558.1:78683778-78968252 GCA_007844125.1 Sinonovacula constricta
TCTACTTTTTGTTCTTCTTATTCTTCTTTCTTTCTTCTATTTTTTCTTCTTCTTTTTTTATTTCCTCCTTCATCGCCTTCATCTCCTTCCTTTTCTTTTTCTTTTTCTTCTCCTTCCTTTTTTCTTCCTCTTCGTCTTCGTCGTCTGCTGCTCCAGTCTTTTTCTTAGTCCTCTTCTTCTTTGTCTGATTCCTCTTCTTTTTCTCCTCCTCCTTCTTCTTTTTCTCCTTCTTTTTCGTCGTCTACTTCTTCTAATTCTTTTTCTCTCCGGCATTACTTGACACAAAACTGCCAGGGATTGGCATTATGACAAGCTGAAATAAATTTCGTTTTTGATGTAATAGGCGGTAATTGTTAAAGTTTATATACTGATTGTGCGTTTTTACCTATATAGCGAGTGTGTGTGGTAATGGTATTGGTTGTGGTTGTGGTGGGGAGGGTGTCAAGTGTAAATACCATATATCTTTTATCAAGTGACCGGCAAACCTGTTTTAACATAAGTGTCGTAATTTCTTTCAGAAAACCTCCACATTCTGTTACCACATTTCCGTTATTTCATTATTTATATCATGTGACTAATTTGTTGTGTTGTTGTTATTGTTTCGAGTAAAAGACAATTAATTTCTGTTGTAGTTTTGTATTCCACTTAATGAATAGCACTACCTTAGAGACTACTAAGTCCAAATTAACAGACACCTCAAGTCCTTCCTAATGCTCGAACACAGGTTCTGCCAAATTTAAAAGTAACTAGATGGACTAAGTCGCTTTATTTATACCAATGTATACAATTCAATAATGGTTTAGTGACTAAGATGTTGTCAAGATGAAGTAATATAAGTTGAAAGAATCTGTTTCTCAATCTTTATATAAAAAATAAGTCTAAAGTAATTACATAAAATAATTAACTCAGTGTTTCAAGTTACTTTATGTATAATAACATATAACTTTATTATAATTTAAGCAATTACATAGAATTATAACAGTTGATGTCATGTGCGATCATTGATGGATCAATCACGTCGAATGTGAAGCTACAAAGAAATAAGCATAACGTGCAGTTATGTATCTTTGATCAACAGAAAGGTCCGTCGGCAAGCTTCTTCAGCTTATTAATTGTACTTCAAAGTCTTACATAACTACAAATATGCGTTAATGCGACAGCGTATTCCATTGTATTGATGTACAAACAATCCGTAATGATGCCACGTGAAGAAGTTTGATGGGATTATAAAGGCTATGGGAAAGACAAGCTGACAAACAGACTGCATACAGAATTAAATACAGACAGAAATACTGAACGACAAACAGACAGAAATATAGAAGATTGATAAACAGAGATTAATGGATAAAGAACATGTGACTGCAGGGTGACAAACAGCGTAACAAACATACAGAGTGAGAGACGCACAGAGTGGCAGACATACAAAGTGACAGACATGCGAAGTGAAAGACATACAGAGTGATAGACATGCAGTAAAAGTGACATACAAAACAAGTGAAAAGTATACAGAGTGATAATACTACAAACAGAGTGACTGACATACAGAGTGACAGGCATACAGACAGAGTGACAGACATTCAATCAAACAGAGAAACAGACATACAGACATACAGACAGAATGACAGAAATACAGACAGAGTGATAGACATACAGGTAGAGTAAGAGACATACATAGTAATAGACATACAGACATAGTGAGAGACAGACAGAGTGAGAGACATACAGACAGAGTGAGAGACATACAGAGTAATAGACATACAGGCAGAGTGAGAGACATACAGACAGAGTGAGAGACATACAGTCAGAGTGAGAGACAGACAGAGTAATAGACATACAGACAGAGTGAGAGACAGACAGAGTGAGAGACATACAGACAGAGTGAGAGACATACAGAGTAAAAGACATACAGGCAGAGTGAGAGACAGACAGAGTGAGAGACATACAGACAAAGTGAGAGACATACAGAGTAAAAGACATACAGGCAGAGTGAGAGACAGACAGAGTGAGAGACATACAGACAAAGTGAGAGACATACAGAGTGATAGACATACAGACAGAGTGAGAGACATACAGAATGAGAGACATACAGACAGAGTGAGAGACATACAGACAGAGTGAGAGACATACAGAGTGAGAGACAGACAGAGTGAGAGACATACAGATAGAGTGAGAGATATACAGAGTGAGAGACATACAGAGTGAGAGACATACAGACAGAGTGAGAGACATACAGAGTGATAGACATACAGACAAAGTGAGATACATACAGAGTGAGAGACATACAGAGTGAGAGACATACAGAGTGAGAGACATACAGAGTGATAGACATACAGGCAGAGTGAGAGACATACAGAGTGAGAGACATACAGACAGAGTGAGAGACATACAGAGTGATAGACATACAGACAGAGTGAGAGACATACAGACAGAGTGAGAGACAGACAGAGTGAGAGACATACAGACAGAGTGAGAGACATACAGACAGAGTGAGAGACATACAGAGTGATAGACATACTGGCAGAGTGAGAGACATACAGAGTGAGAGACATACAGAGTGAGAGACATACAGACAGAGTGAGAGACATACAGACAGAGTGATAGACATACAGAGTGATAGACATACTGGCAGAGTGAGAGACATATAGAGTGAGAGACATACAGAGTGAGAGACATACAGAGTGAGAGACATACAGAGTGAGAGACATACAGAGTGAGAGACATACAGAGTGAGAGACATACAGAGTGATAGACATACAGGCAGAGTGAGAGACATACAGAGTGACAGACATACAGAGTGATAGACATACAGACAGAGTGAGAGACATACAGAGTGACAGACATACAGGCAGAGTGAGAGACATACAGAGTGATAAACATACAGACATAGTGAGAGACATACAGAGTGACAGACATACAGGCAGAGTGAGAGACATACAGAGTGAGAGACATACAGAGTGATAGACATACAGACAGAGTGAGAGACATACAGAGTGAGAGACATACAGAGTGATAGACATACAGACAGAGTGAGAGACATACAGAGTGACAGAAATACAGTCAGAGTGATAGACATACAGACAGAGTGAGAGACATACAGAGTGAGAGACATACAGAGTGATAGACATACAGACAGAGTGAGAGACATACAGAGTGGCAGAAATACAGTCAGAGTGATAGACATACAGACAGAGTGAGAGACATACAGAGTGAGAGACATACAGAGTGATAGACATACAGACAGAGTGAGAGACATACAGAGTGACAGACATACAGGCAGAGTGAGAGACATACAGAGTGATAGACATACAGACAGAGTGATAGACATACAGACAGAGTGAGAGACATACAGAGTGGCAGAAATACAGTCAGAGTGATAGACATACAGTCAGAGTGAGAGACATACAGAGTGATAGACATACAGTCAGAGTGATAGACATACAGACAGAGTGAGAGACATACAGAGTGAGAGACATACAGAGTGATAGACATACAGACAGAGTGAGAGACATACAGTCAGAGTGATAGACATACAGACAGAGTGAGAGACATACAGACAGAGTGAGAGACATACAGAGTGATAGACATACAGTCAGAGTGATAGACATACAGTCATAGTGATAGACATACAGACAGAGTGAGAGACATACAGAGTGATAGACATACAGTCATAGTGATAGACATACAGACAGAGTGAGAGACATACAGAGTGATAGACATACAGTCAGAGTGATAGACATACAGACAGAGTGAGAGACATACAGAGTGAGAGACATACAGAGTGATAGACATACAGACAGAGTGATAGACATACAGTCAGAGTGAGAGACATACAGAGTGATAGACATACAGACAGAGTGAGAGACATACAGACAGAGTGAGAGACGTACAGTCAGAGTGAGAGACATACAGAGTGATAGACATACAGACAGAGTGAGAGACATACAGACAGAGTGAGAGACATACAGACAGAGTGAGAGACATACAGTCAGAGTGAGAGACATACAGAGTGATAGACATACAGACAGAGTGAGAGACATACAGAGTGAGAGACATACAGGCAGAGTGACAGACATACAGACAGAGTGAGAGACGTACAGTCAGAGTGAGAGACATACAGAGTGACAGACATACAGACAGAGTGAGAGACATACAGAGTGATAGACATACAGACAGAGTGAGAGACATACAGAGTGACAGACATACAGGCAGAGTGACAGACATACAGGCAGAGTGAGAGACATACAGAGTGATAGACATACAGTCAGAGTGATAGACATACAGAGTGGCAGACATACAGAGTGAGAGACATACAGACAGAGTGAGAGACATACAGAGTGATAGACATACAGACAAAGTGAGAGACATACAGAGTGAGAGACATACAGAGTGATAGACATACAGTGTGATAGACATACAGACAGAGTGAGAGACATACAGAGTGATAGACATACAGACAAAGTGAGAGACATACAGAGTGAGAGACATACAGAGTGAGAGACATACAGAGTGATAGACATACAGACAGAGTGATAGACATACAGTCAGAGTGAGAGACGTACAGTCAGAGTGATAGACATACAGGCAGAGTGATAGACATACAGGCAGAGTGATAGACATACAGGCAGAGTGATAGACATACAGGCAGAGTGAGAGACATACAGGCAGAGTGAGAGACATACAGACAGAGTGATAGACATACAGACAGAGTGATAGACATACAGTCAGAGTGATAGACATACAGAGTGATAGACATACAGAGTGAGAGACATACAGACAGAGTGATAGACATACAGACAGAGTGATAGATATACAGACAGAGTGATAGACATACAGACAGAGTGATAGACATACAGGCAGAGTGAGAGACATACAGACAGAGTGATAGACATACAGACAGAGTGAGAGACATACAGTCAGAGTGATAGACATACAGGCAGAGTGAGAGACATACAGACAGAGTGATAGACATACAGACAGAGTGAGAGACATACAGTCAGAGTGATAGACATACAGACAGAGTGAGAGACATACAGACAGAGTGATAGACATACAGACAGAGTGAGAGACATACAGTCAGAGTGATAGACATACAGTCAGAGTGATAGACATACAGGCAGAGTGAGAGACATACAGACAGAGTGATAGACATACAGACAGAGTGATAGACATACAGTCAGAGTGATAGACATACAGAGTGATAGACATACAGAGTGAGAGACATACAGACAGAGTGATAGACATACAGACAGAGTGATAGACATACAGACAGAGTGATAGACATACAGACAGAGTGATAGACATACAGGCAGAGTGAGAGACATACAGACAGAGTGATAGACATACAGACAGAGTGATAGACATACAGTCAGAGTGATAGACATACAGAGTGAGAGACATACAGACAGAGTGATAGACATACAGAGTGAGAGACATACAGAGTGAGAGACATACAGTCAGAGTGAGAGACATACAGAGTGAGAGACATACAGAGTGATAGACATACAGTCAGAGTGATAGACATACAGAGTGAGAGACATACAGTCAGAGTGAGAGACATACAGACAGAGTGAGAGACATACAGACAGAGTGATAGACATACAGACAGAGTGAGAGACATACAGACAGAGTGAGAGACATACAGACAGAGTGATAGACATACAGACAGAGTGAGAGACATACAGTCAGAGTGATAGACATACAGAGTGATAGACATACAGTCAGAGTGATAGACATACAGAGTGAGAGACATACAGTCAGAGTGAGAGACATACAGAGTGAGAGACATACAGAGTGATAGACATACAGACAGAGTGATAGACATACAGACAGAGTGAGAGACATACAGACAGAGTGATAGACATACAGACAGAGTGAGAGACATACAGTCAGAGTGATAGACATACAGTCAGAGTGATAGACATACAGGCAGAGTGAGAGACATACAGACAGAGTGATAGACATACAGACAGAGTGATAGACATACAGTCAGAGTGATAGACATACAGAGTGATAGACATACAGAGTGAGAGACATACAGACAGAGTGATAGACATACAGACAGAGTGATAGACATACAGACAGAGTGATAGACATACAGACAGAGTGATAGACATACAGGCAGAGTGAGAGACATACAGACAGAGTGATAGACATACAGACAGAGTGATAGACATACAGTCAGAGTGATAGACATACAGAGTGATAGACATACAGAGTGAGAGACATACAGACAGAGTGATAGACATACAGACAGAGTGATAGACATACAGTCAGAGTGATAGACATACAGACAGAGTGACAGACATACAGACAGAGTGAGAGACATACAGAGTGAGAGACATACAGAGTGATAGACATACAGACAGAGTGAGAGACATACAGAGTGACAGACATACAGGCAGAGTGAGAGACATACAGAGTGATAGACATACAGTCAGAGTGATAGACATACAGAGTGGCAGACATACAGAGTGAGAGACATACAGACAGAGTGAGAGACATACAGAGTGATAGACATACAGACAAAGTGAGAGACATACAGAGTGAGAGACATACAGAGTGATAGACATACAGTGTGATAGACATACAGACAGAGTGAGAGACATACAGAGTGATAGACATACAGACAAAGTGAGAGACATACAGAGTGAGAGACATACAGAGTGAGAGACATACAGAGTGAGAGACATACAGAGTGATAGACATACAGAGTGATAGACATACAGGCAGAGTGAGAGACATACAGAGTGAGAGACATACAGACAGAGTGAGAGACATACAGAGTGATAGACATACAGACAGAGTGAGAGACATACAGACAGAGTGAGAGACAGACAGAGTGAGAGACATACAGACAGAGTGAGAGACATACAGACAGAGTGAGAGACATACAGAGTGATAGACATACTGGCAGAGTGAGAGACATACAGAGTGAGAGACATACAGAGTGAGAGACATACAGACAGAGTGAGAGACATACAGACAGAGTGATAGACATACAGAGTGATAGACATACTGGCAGAGTGAGAGACATATAGAGTGAGAGACATACAGAGTGAGAGACATACAGAGTGAGAGACATACAGAGTGAGAGACATACAGAGTGAGAGACATACAGAGTGAGAGACATACAGAGTGATAGACATACAGGCAGAGTGAGAGACATACAGAGTGACAGACATACAGAGTGATAGACATACAGACAGAGTGAGAGACATACAGAGTGACAGACATACAGTCAGAGTGAGAGACATACAGAGTGATAGACATACTGGCAGAGTGAGAGACATACAGAGTGAGAGACATACAGAGTGAGAGACATACAGAGTGATAGACATACAGGCAGAGTGAGAGACATACAGAGTGATAGACATACAGAGTGAGAGACATACAGTCAGAGTGAGAGACGTACAGAGTGATAGACATACTGGCAGAGTGAGAGACATACAGAGTGAGAGACATACAGAGTGAGAGACATACAGAGTGATAGACATACAGGCAGAGTGAGAGACATACAGAGTGAGAGACATACAGAGTGATAGACATACAGACAGAGTGAGAGACATACAGTCAGAGTGATAGACATACAGACAGAGTGAGAGACATACAGAGTGGCAGAAATACAGTCAGAGTGATAGACATACAGACACAGTGAGAGACATACAGAGTGAGAGACATACAGAGTGATAGACATACAGACAGAGTCAGAGACATACAGAGTGACAGACATACAGGCAGAGTGAGAGACATACAGAGTGATAGACATACAGTCAGAGTGACAGACATACAGACAGAGTGAGAGACATACAGACAGAGTGAGAGACATACAGAGTGGCAGAAATACAGTCAGAGTGATAGACATACAGTCAGAGTGAGAGACATACAGAGTGATAGACATACAGTCAGAGTGATAGACATACAGACAGAGTGAGAGACATACAGAGTGAGAGACATACAGAGTGATAGACATACAGACAGAGTGAGAGACATACAGAGTGACAGACATACAGGCAGAGTGAGAGACATACAGAGTGACAGACATACAGAGTGATAGACATACAGACAGAGTGAGAGACATACAGAGTAACAGACATACAGGCAGAGTGAGAGACATACAGAGTGATAGACATACAGACAGAGTGAGAGACATACAGAGTGACAGACATACAGAGTGATAGACATACAGACAGAGTGAGAGACATACAGAGTGACAGACATACAGGCAGAATGAGAGACATACAGAGTGAGAGACATACAGAGTGATAGACACACAGAGTGAGAGACATACAGAGTGATAGACATACAGTCAGAGTGAGAGACATACAGTCAGAGTGAGAGACATACAGGCAGAGTGATAGACATACAGAGTGAGAGACATACAGAGTGATAGACATACAGACAGAGTGAGAGACATACAGAGTGATAGACATACAGTCAGAGTGACAGACATACAGACAGAGTGACAGACATACAGGCAGAGTGAGAGACATACAGAGTGAGAGACATACAGAGTGAGAGACAGACAGAGTGACAGACATACAGAGTGATAGACATACAGAGTGAGAGACATACAGAGTGAGAGACATACAGAGTGAGAGACATACAGAGTGAGAGACAGACAGAGTGACAGACATACATACAGAGTGAGAGACATACAGAGTGATAGACATACAGTCAGAGTGACAGACATACAGACAGAGTGACAGACATACAGGCAGAGTGAGAGACATACAGAGTGAGAGACATACAGAGTGAGAGACATACAGAGTGAGAGACAGACAGAGTGACAGACATACAGGCAGAGTGAGAGACATACAGTCAGAGTGAGAGACATACAGGCAGAGTGATAGACATACAGAGTGAGAGACATACAGAGTGATAGACATACAGACAGAGTGAGAGACATACAGAGTGATAGACATACAGTCAGAGTGACAGACATACAGACAGAGTGACAGACATACAGGCAGAGTGAGAGACATACAGAGTGGTAGACAGACAGACAGAGTGACAGACATACAGGCAGAGTGAGAGACGTACAGTCAGAGTGATAGACATACAGGCAGAGTGATAGACATACAGGCAGAGTGAGAGACATACAGGCAGAGTGAGAGACATACAGGCAGAGTGAGAGACATACAGGCAGAGTGAGAGACATA
The DNA here is from genome assembly GCA_007844125.1 of Sinonovacula constricta. NCBI lineage: Eukaryota > Metazoa > Mollusca > Bivalvia > Cardiida > Solecurtidae > Sinonovacula > Sinonovacula constricta. The sequence continues at coordinate 78,692,937 of CM017558.1, forward strand.
CAGGCAGAGTGAGAGACATACAGAGTGATAGACATACAGTCAGAGTGACAGACATACAGACAGAGTGATAGACATACAGGCAGAGTGAGAGAAATACAGAGTGGTAGACATACAGTCAGAGTGACAGACATACAGACAGAGTGATAGACATACAGGCAGAGTGAGAGACATACAGAGTGATAGACATACAGTCAGAGTGACAGACATACAGTCAGAGTGACAGACATACAGACAGAGTGATAGACATACAGGCAGAGTGAGAGACATACAGAGTGATAGACATACAGACAGAGTGAGAGACATACAGTCAGAGTGAGAGACATACAGAGTGGCAGACATACAGACAGAGTGAGAGACATACAGACAGAGTGATAGACATACAGAGTGATAGACATACTGGCAGAGTGAGAGACATACAGAGTGATAGACATACAGACAGAGTGAGAGACATACAGACAGAGTGAGAGACATACAGTCAGAGTGAGAGACATACAGTTAGAGTGACAGACATACCGACAGAGTGGCAGACATACAGACATATCATCTGGGACTAGTCAGTCGGCAAATTGATCGACTGTGTTCTGTGATTTAATTTATTTCGCAAAAACAAATTTAGTATTAAGACATATTTGAAGATTACGCTGTTAATTAACAAATGGCACATCAGATGTCATCAAAGAGATGAAAAGTGTCACACTGCAAACATTTAAAGGTATGCAAATATTGGTCACTTTAAAAAAGTTCATAGCAAATCAATTGCACGAATTAAAATGCAAAAAAAGTCTTCAGCTGCAAAATAATCGCCTCTTATAAGTATAGATTATACATCGGGACACAATCATTTCCATCCGATGTTAGTAAATAACAAACGAATATCTTTTCATTTGAATTCAAATTGAAATCCCAGTTTGATTTTCTTTCGTCAACACTACACATTTGTGATTCTGAATTTAAAACCCAAGTGCAAACCTGGTATAGAACCGCAATGATCAGTAAAGGCGCGTGTGGGAAATCGCAAATATCGCTGCTAAGTACGTAATTCATTTCCTCCCTCCTTTCGACCCTTTCCTCTAGTCATTTTGTGATATTCATGTGTGGCTTTGTTCATTCAAAATCGGAATTTCTTGTATCTTTGCATTACATAATATAACCATATGAACATATAGTTTAAAAATATTACAATTGTAATGTTAATATTTGAAGCGTGACTGGACACACACACACACACACAAACACACATACTTACATATATACATACATGTATATATATAATTTTCGAGGGTTATGGGAGATATTAAGTGAATGACAAAAACTAGTGATATTTACATGTATATTTCTTCTAAAACCGCTCACATTCGAATATTCGACATATTGCCTTTTTCAAGAGTTAAACACAAACAATTGCTGTCTTTACATATTTGCCAACGTTCATGGATGCTGCCATATTGTAAAGAGAGCAGTGTGTTTGTGTTTATCACGTTAAATTTGAGTGAGAGCGGTTTAAGAAAAAAATAATACCGTTCCCTATAGAACAATTTACAATATACTGAATGCCAATTGTGTGAATATGTGTTTCTTTCCCGTTAACATCTATTATAAACCCGGTTCGTTAAGGCCAGTCAAAACAATTTGCATGATGCTGTAGTTGTCAAAGAGCAGCTGTTGGCATGGTTATCTATTGGACGATAAAAGTATTGTGTATTAATTATAAACACTCATTATCTTTCTGTAACTGGCTAGCTGTTACTTAGACTATGAACAATATATACTGTTGTATGTCTTTGTTTGACGCCATGAACAAGTAGATCCATTGTGTTAGGAAAATAAACATAATGAAAGAACAAATTAAATCATAGGCCATTATATTTAGAAAATGTTGCTTAAAGGTTACAACAAGGAATACTTCCTTTTATTAACTTTGTGTCATGTTAAACTTTTTCTATCTATATAAAATTAAATTGATTCAGTTCCTAATACGTCTACTTGATCCAAAAATTCCTTATATTCTACTCTTAAAAGAGTCCAAAGAATGTGATATTAAATCCAGATCCAGAAGACACTAACTGTTATCCAATTATATGATCGCAAATTGTTTTATTTTCATACATTTGTTAATGTAAGATGTACGTTGAAGGACTGTGTGGTATACACTGTCTAGTGGAATATATGAAATCAACTCTATTTTTATAAGTAATTAAGGTTCAAGAATGTCCCAGTTAAATCCCAAAATAAAATCTTAACATTCCATTATTTCTCCAAACCAATAAACAAGTTGAGCCAGAAAAAAAATATAGAAATGATAACCGTGTTATAAACCTAACGTCGCCTGCTGTTGGGAAACTCACATAACAAAAACAATAAAACGTTGACGTAAGCTTTTTGACTTTTAATCCAAATAAATCAGTACAATCAATCACTTAATTAACACACATATTGTTATCGTCTTGCTGATAATACCGATTAATTATTGATGCAAAGAACAATGTTCCACCATGCATACGTAAGAACTGTAGGTTCGTCTAGTTGTCTTTTTTCCATGAGAGAAGTGTCTCAACAAAATTACGATATTACAATCGTTTTGTTAAAGTCTTTTTTTTTTTAAGACAAAAAGATTCATAAATATCTTCAGGTGAATATAATCTTTGTTGTTTGTTCTTGAGGCGTTTCTTAGGCGCAACTTTGGAAGACACTTAAACTTCGTCGCTGAAGAGTTATGCAGCGAGTCTGATTTGAAGTGTTTATATGTCTACCAATATGACCGTTAGATTACTTCCATTTCCCGAAGACTTGGCTTAGGAAGCAAGCAGCTCCGATCCGATCGGCGCTCTCTATCGGTCACCCATCCGTACACAAGCCACATTTACCGTTGATTAACCGTGCAACTTTTGAAGACATTTACATCTCGTTACTTATTAGTTAACCTTAACAGGGAGGTTGTTTTGACTGTTACATTATAACACCATATTATCTACACACTTGTGTTCGTGCCCGATCTTGGGCGAAAGTTTTCATTATGGATTTGTTTTCCAGAAGATATGGCATGGATCTGTGGTTCGACATGTGTCTACTACCATAATCATTTATAGCTACTGTATGAATACCTGTTAATGTTGTCATTATAACCATACTTTAGTCTCAGTGATCTAACTTTCTTCGATAAATTTACGACGATAAAGGATGGATATCAGTGAAGCTCTATATTTCCGATTTGACATTTGCATAACATTTGCTTTGATTAAAAACCAATACCTATGTCAGCTGTGCTTCAGTAAGTAATATTCATTGTATTAAACAAAACATTACTCTCAGATTCGTCTATTTTTACAGCCGAATATCAGGCAGTAGACCTTTTTCTGGATTTTATTTCAAATCATCCAGGTGAAAAATTGTCCGTTTTTAATGACTCTTGTCAGTACAAAAGTCTATAAAATCTGTTTTTGAATCCCCACATTAGAGAATTACTTTTGAAACTTCAAGAAACTTTTTAATAAGAATATAGTTTTCTGTTGGCTACCTAATCATGTAAAATGAATTCGAAGAAACGAGAATATATATAAGATTGTAATATCTGTGTCAGCCTTTAATTACACAAATTATTGCATCCCACAAGCTGATTTTAAACCATTTATAAATCGATATTCTTTACCCAAACGTAACAAGTTGGGCCAATAATATTTGTAAGAAATTACACCTAAATAGACCTAAGCTCGACACCAACATCACTATTTGCAAAGAAAAGAGCAGGAAGACGTACCTCTTACCCGATGGCGCATTGGACACACTAGAGTAGCTCATTTATATCGTTTAATAAGAGAAATTCAACCTGATTGTGTTCCTTGCCTGAAACCCTTGGCGGTTGGTCATATTTTGTAAATTGTATTGACACAAACTATATTCGGTCTAGATATTTTAATGTCAATACCGTGTACATTTTTACGACTGACTCCGATTCTAAGCTTGTTTGCTTCCAGAACGAGATCGGTATTCCTAAGAAGTAAATATTTTTTAAACTGTTTATTATGCTTATATTAGTTTTACATTTTTAGACTTTTTAATATGTTAATCTGTTTTTAATTATTTTTCACAGTATTTTAAACTGATAGATTTTTATATTTCTATTCACATATTTTAATTCTAACCTGATTCTACTCTATTCACGATAAACTATATTGTATCCGGCGCTTGATCTATCAAATTTTGCCATGCCGTAAACCCCAAAATACAAAATACTTTTGCATTGAATGCGGTGACCATAACTCCAATAGTTTATTTAATTACACGATAACCAGACAGATCGTGGTGACAGGTCACTTAATAAGGCAATATGACAAAGTCCTATGAGCATTGCATTACATTTATATCGCATGACGTCATTGTCTTGTCTTTTTTATACGTCATCGTTTGAATTGTTTTATTTCAAACCTTTCCCTCTGTGTGAACAGTTAAGTTGTCCAGACATTTAACTCCTTAATTCGTTGTGTTTATAGTACATTATAATTAGTTGTTTTTGTTATTTTTGTTGTCTGTTTGTTTTTGTAAAAAAAAGATTAATCTATTGGTTTTATAAGTCCTGATGCAGATGCTTACTGTTAGTTGTATCAGATAAAAAGTTTAAGTAAGTGCGAAGTTGGAGAGCACCAAATTCAGGTTTAATCACTTCAGTCGACCCTTGTGCCGACTGATTGTTCAAATGAGTCAACTGTTGTTTTAACTATAACTATTGAGCAGCATGTGCTATATGAGAGTCTTTGTAAACCTATATTCAGTTAACTTTATGTCATTGTACTCATCGTCTAGATGTTAATTCCATGGATGGCAATCATAATCGTGATTCATGCAACGTATTTCACCCATTGTTTGAACATGAAATAGATGCCGTTTAATGTTCATTTTCAACACTTTTGTCTAATCGTGCAATGATAGTGCACACTGTATGCAAAATGTTTCTTTAAAAAACAAGACATATTATATATGGTTATTATAAAGACTTGTATCGTATTTTCAAAATACATAATATACATTATCAATAACAATAATTTTAGCAATTTTCTACTGAGATTAAAAGCAATATATATATATATATATATACATCAGGCAGATGTCCATGCTTGTTTACTGTTTAAAATATCAATTTATAATTTATTTTCTTTATTCCGATTATTCTTTATAAAAAACTTGACATTTATAAATTTGACATTTTAAAGACATGGAATTAAATTGAATTGTACGTTGTGCACAATAGTTCTAATAATGCATCGTAGGTAAGAAAAGTTATTTTTGTTATCAATTTATCATCAAGGTCCAAAGATATGGTCGAACCGTCGGGCACTTGTGAATTCTATACAGGTAACCATTAAAGTACAACCCAGCTTTTTGACACTGCCCTTGAAAACTGGCTAAACGATTATTGTCAAATCAAGAAAAAACCCGTTTGTGTCGTTGATAGACATAATTTTCTCTGTAGAAAATGTATTATATGTATGGCCATATTAACCAAACAGCTTCAATACTCACTCAACATGTCAATTACCTTAACTCATTACCTTAGTGAACAAATCCCATATACGCCTACTTACTTAAGGCTTATTACAGAATACTTTTAATGTTTCCTTGTTTAAAAAATCAGTGCTAGTGCTTATTTAAGATACTGGGGTTTTGGGGTGTTTTCACCGTTTTCACCGTTGCTATGAAGCCATGTACTTAAAATGTTTAATTTTAGAAGAATATGAGCACATTTGAATCGCAAGTGATGATTACCTGCGCCATGTAACAAGTATGGCTTCTATCGACGAGATTGAGACGCTGTATACCAAGTCGTTACAATAAGCCTTTATTTCAAAGTGCACATATTCCCTCGTAACTGTTCATTTAGTAGATTTATATTACATAAATACATTGAATAGTAAGTTCTTCTTACTACTTAATAGAAACGCATTTTCAACTACTTCTTTTGCCACCATCAGAGATTCTGCTGTGATAGGGAATCATCGACTATTTCCGTCAGCAGGTGCGCTGACGAAAATTGGATCCCAAATGTGTGAGGGCTAGTACATGTACGCCCCTTTATCCCACTTTATAGTCGATTTATTTTTTTTAATCTGGATGGCTTGTTATCTGTTCGTGCATTTATTTCTTGAGACCAGATAAGTTCAGAACGCCTTTGACTACTAAATCGTGTTATGATAAGCACCATTTACTTGTAAAATAAAGAGCACAGGGCCCTTGCCTTGAGTCTTCGGTGACAATCGTGCATCGACGAGGATTTTTCTAAAATACTAAATAGTTGTCATTTTTACTAAAACATATATATATATATATATCAGAAATACAGCGATATCGTATTGATTTGCTATCACTTCAGGTCGACTTTACCTCGTTTGTGTTATATTACGATTATATTATATTGTAGTACATGTGTACATCTGTGTATTGTTGATAGTGATAACAAGTTGCCATTTTCTTTCTTAATTTACGTTATTTCTTGGGATTGTCTTTCTCTCGTTCTTTCATTCTTTCCTTCCTTCCTGCTGCCTTGCTTTCTTGTTTTCTTGCTTTTGTCGTCATTTATATCTGTCGTTGATTTTTCTTTGAATAAAATCGCATCAGTTTCACTTCTTTCAGTTTCTATTTCTGTCCATCCGAGGGTTTTTTCTGCATTATTGCGGTCTTTCATATCTATTTTTTTCTATCATTTATTCGTTTCCCTTTCTATCTGGTGTACTTTTTCATATTTGCTTCATTCTCTTTTGATTCAGCCCATTTGACAAACTCTTGTTCGTTTTCTTTTGTTCTTTTTTATTCCTTACCTTATTTAACATACCATCTACTATTTTACATGTTCACTATTCCTGTATGTATTGCACTATAAAATTTGTTTAAACTTCTATTCTTCTTCTTAGCATGTTTCTGTATCGTTTAATACAACAGTTAGCATCTATTGTATTTCCTGTCTATATAAAAATAAGAAATGGCTCCGCACAAGACTGCATCAAAGACAACTATGAACTGAATACTACAAATCCGATACCGCGACTCAAATTTTCTCTCTTTTATAATTTTGCTGTTTCTTTTCTTTGAAAACATAATGTGTGTCTGTTGTTTTATTTTGCTACAGTATCTACAGTAGAGTCTATATTATTAATCCGTTTGTGTTTCTGTGCTGTTTAAACTTTTGAGACCATGGTCATAATTTCAATATATAATTAACAGAACTTCAAAAGAATAAATAAAATAAATACATGTAATTGTAAATACACGAATTGTACTTCTGGAATTGTTTCATTATAATAATGATAAGGATCTTTGTTGCCATAATTTAGGTAGCCATGAACCTTAAATCCAATCCATTAAGTTTTATGTATGTTTTCCTTTTAGATGTATTAACTAATATGCTTGCTAATATACTCAGATTATTACAATGCACTTGTAGATTTTCCAGTACTTACGAACGGAAATACTTTATCAACAGAGGTAGGTTGTTATAGATAAATATCGACACACAGTACAGAGCTCTAATCAGAAACATGGTAAAGTTAGTTGATAAAACAGGTTGGTCGGGGCCTGGGGTTAAAATGAAGAACTCACAATCTGTCACTGATTTATCTCCGCTGAGTCTTCTAGCCTTCCTCAAGATTACATATGTTGTTTTTGTGTTATGTGTTTTATTTTACAATCTAATGTGTAGGTCTACTGGTAAGTTGTTTGTGCATTGGATTTGAAGAGTACTCGTGGTGTATTTAGAATCAACTCTGATAATCTATAATATTATAGTACAACACTATTATCTTTATAACAGTCAGTAACCTGGTCAAATGTTTAAAGGTGCGATGACGTAACGATTCCAAAGTACTGGCTCAATTGTATTTTAGTTTTAATTAAAATGACCAGCACACGTTTGGAAGTTTTAATAACTATCATATATACCTGAAAGAATTTGAAAATTGTTATTGGTTATTACTACCACCGTATAACATACATCAATGTATAGGCTAGTAAGTTGCTGTAGATAAACATAATAATTATGTTCGTTATTGATCTTAAAATTTTAAAGACTAAACAAAATATTCCAACGTTTTCGTGGGTATTCGAAAGAGCAAATAATATTACAAGGGCGTGTGTCTAGCCACTAAACACTGTCAATCATTATGTGTTTCTTGACCATAAAATCAGGTTTAATATGTCTACACTCTAACTGGTTTACATATTCGGTGTTTGTTTAGAGAGGCCAGCATTTGTATACAGCGTTCAAATTATCGACTTTTACTTTAACATCACCTTCACACCTAATCTCTTTATAACAGTTTCTACTGTAAAAATGTTTATCTGTTTCCAATGCTGGATACTTTTGGGTTTCCATATGAGCAACAATTGTGGTCCAAAGATATATAAAACCCAGGCTGGTTAAACCATCAACTTCTGGAGTAAATAAACGAGCAATCAATGTAATTTAGAAACAAAATAGCAATACATGCTATTGACTGTCTAAGATGGCAATATGTTACAAGGTTAAAATAGGATATAATGATATATTTGTATTTCCTCTACCGACATGCCTGATGGCTTATTAAGTTAAAAGTTATCTGTCAATGTACACGCTATAATGCACGGCCATCAAAACAGTTTCTTAGGTGAGATCAGTTTGCAAACCATTGCGAGCGATAATGCATGGCCATCAAAACAGTTTCTTACGCGAGATCAGTTTTCAAGCCAGAGCGGAAATAAATGTCATTCTTTACACTACTTGTTTACAAAATTTGTTGAAATCTTACTTATGCAATGTTTTGCAATTGTTCTCCAATATATTTATAAGTTTAACCATTATACCTAAAACATAAAGGAGTAGCAAAGTTGCCATCTAATTCCTGTATTCTTTTGCGCACAATTGCATCTTCAATATAGACCATGCACTATGTGTAATGTGCTGAAAAAATCAACTTAGTTTTGAAAGGGTTATTTTGTTAATAATATGCTTCAGGTTAAGACGTCTTTCATTAAGTTAAAATAGTCAGTACAAAGTTTGCATCGTTATTAAAATGATATTCTTCTTCGATTTCCCTTTCATCATAATCTTCTCGTTCTTATTCTTCTGCTCCTTCTTATTATATCTTTTCTTTTTCTTCTTTTACAAAACCAATAAAATACATTTTTATACAAAAATATAATTTAACAATAATAGTTTTGCTGAAAACCATACATTTAGAGTGACAGCCATAATAAATTATTTGAAAGCCTCTTCGTGGCGGTATTTTACTACCACAACATTATGTTGTTAGAATCCACCCTGTGATAGTTGGTCACTCAGAATTGTAACATGTCGTGTAATCTGCCGCTCTGCCGCGAACATCCCAACATGATGTAAATGTACAGGAAGAACGCTACCTTTTAAGATTTTGATTTTATTGATGGGAGCGTTGAGATTAAACCAGATATTGCATGTACTAGCAATATTTATAGAATGGCATTTAAGATCCATTCAATTTAGATAAACTGTTTGCAATGGGTTTCTATTTCATTCTATATTTATTTTGATAATTTGTTTTATTGTTTATATTGTTCAACTTGTCAAAATTTCCTGTTAAAATACACTAGACAGTATTATACGAATTGAAGCTTTATTATTTATCTATATTTTTTTATAAAGATCAATGTTAACTCTCGTAAGAGATCTTTCTAAGCTTATAATTGCTATACGTTAATAAAGTGTTTAGTACACACCCAGCTCGACCTGTGATTAGTGTTGTGACGTCTTATCATTCAATAGCTTAACTTATCATGTGATATTTAAAATCAACATATTTATTTTATAAGTCTATGTTTCTAATTTCCATGTATTTATTATTGCGGTTCTGTCGTCTAAAGACACTACTGACATCGAATTTGCTATTAATTTTAAAAATGAAATAGTATTTTACCGCGTCAATATTTGGTATAGGCTGTAATAACTTATCAATCAATTCATTAATTTTAAATAGTTAATCACAAACAATTGATCTTTTTTAACATATTTGCAAACGAACAAGGGCGCCGCAATATTTAGATATTTTACTATTTAATAGATTTGAATTGTTCTAAATATGGCGCTGACAATGTACGTTAGCAAATATGCAAAAATGAAACATTGTTTGTCTTAAACTCTTGAGTTTGAGCGTTTTAAGAAGGACAGATTGTACAGTTACCTATGCCATCGGTAGTATGGCTTTTTGCCCAGTATTTCGACAAACATTATATGTTCCGATGATATGACCAGGTCCTTTGAGAAAATACGAGGTCTGTCGAAAAAAGTCGTGTACTGTTTTTCCAGCTTTTATATCATTTTACTATTTTAATAAAATGCATTCAACGTAAAACGGCAGACTTTTCACACTTCAATATAAAAAAGAAAACATTACCAATGAAATATAACCTTGGTGAGAACTATTGAATAAATGGCATAATCGGTACATGCGATGCCATCATTTGCAACGTCACAATGAAGTAAATATAGTCGTGTCTCAATCTGTAGGTGACTTCTCAAATTATAACCCTTTGTGCTGGCAAGAACGTTTGGTGTTAGAAATAATACGTTTTGTGTGGTACTTTTGTTGCAGAACATTTTCCAACAGATGTATATAAATCGTGTCAATTTGGCCTTTCATGACTGCTCACGTCTTAATTTACTGTCCAGTAATTATCTTTTATTGTATCTCAGCTGTTATGACACTTAAAAATCACATGCGCCTTGAACTCTTGACATTCCTCTTGTTTGTATATTTATATCAAACACATTTAAAGGTGTCTTTCAAAGACGAAATTAGCCGACGTCATCGGTTTGCATTGTTGTTTAGACTTAATGTTAAATGATTTGGTTTTGCATTTTTTCAAAGGTCTCAAACTGCATACTGTTTAAACAAGAAGCTGAATTTACAATGCTTTATGTTATATTTAAGTTTGGATGCAATTTAACTTTGACAATTTTAATTATTTAAAACTGACTCTAAAATTCATCGAGCTTATATATATGACAGGTGCTGTACCATGACTTGTACTATAGCTAGTTTTGCATTAAACAACAATTGAATGAATCGGCAGAAATATCTGTATTATATCTTTGATCAAATGTGACTTACTAAAGCAGATGATGATGGTGCAGTTGCAACACAGAGAAATAAGATTGTTAAGCCGATATTGACATAAAACTTATGTTTTAAACTTTATATTTGTCATCACAATATAAAGCAATAAAATATACTATCCTTGCATCATTTAAATACTATCATATACATTCTTAATTTCGTGTACCATGCTTTAAGTTGAATTTTATATTTCAAATTATATTTAACGGAAGGTTTCATTGAAGAAATCGACACAGCCTTGTCGAAATCAGCCTTTCCTTCACACGAATTATTTCCCTTGTGCCACACCTTTAGCAAGAATTGGTCCGTTTTCATGAAGATGTAATGGCGGCCAAACAATAAAGTCCACCTTGCTACCACGCTTGGTGTACTCTTTGTACAGGGACGTGTTGAAGTTCTCGGATAAAGTAGATGGACCAAGGACTACTGGCGGATCCTGCATCCTCATCATCCAGCAGAGCTCTGCGCAATGCCGTCGGAATAGCTCTTCCTTCTCACCTTGTCCTTTTGACTGCTTCACGAAGACCTAGAAAAGCGATGAATGGTTGACTGTGATTGGTTCAATAGGTACATTAGCGGAATATACATCTTATAGGACTATTAATGACACTCTGTCAATAATAATATGAGACACTTTTTAAAAAAAAACTAGTGAAATTACAAACAGGTGCTAGTCGCAGAGTGCTTTTGACATGTGGATGATTTGCGATCTCCAGCTGGTATGGATAGAGCTAGATGGAGTAGCTCTTTGTTTGAACTGCCTAGAAGCACACATAGACGAATCGTTGCAAGATATGATAAAACCTACGTACAACGCTGGCATAGATAAATAGGAAATATTGTCAAAACATGAAAAATCAAGTGAAAGCATTACGATAAAGTATGTACATCACATCTATTTTTCTTCTATGAAGCAATGTTACGGTAAAAAAGAAAATTTCGCATTGTAAGCGATTAATGAGGCAATTAAAAAGAAGCAAAACGGTTTTAATACCCTCTTCTACAATAAGTCCGAATTTGTAAACTTCGTCCATGAATATACCTTCTTACAACGCAAGCATTTGTTTCAAGTTATTATGGACACAACCGTATAACTTAAATATTTTATAAAATAATATGTTACATTCTTGTGAGAGTTGGGGTAGAGATCGTACGTGCATGCTATTCAATATGATTCTATACTTACGGTTCCAACTATGTCCTTCAGGTAAGGCGATGTTTTCTTCCGAAGATCAACAAGAAGTTCTTTTACACTCACTGGTAACTGTGGTTAAAATTTGATATTAATTTAGCTTGTTTACAGTGCATATTAAATTTGGCAAGAAACTTACCAGTCTACTTAAAAATATATGTACTACAAAACAGCAATCATGGTTTGTTATTTATTGTTTAATCCTCAATTTAAAAAAAAAGCTATAACTGTTATACACAGAAGCAAGATATGCGGTGAAATAAATTTCTAACACAAGTAATAACCAGAATGAGATCAAAGTATCCCATTATGAATGGTAATTTTATTTAAAATATGCCATAAAAATAGCACAATTTTAACTTACTTGTAACGTGTGCATGATAGAATCCAAATTTCAAAGGACATGTTTTCCAACTCCACTGTAACTAACTTATCCAAAAGTTATGTAATAGGAATAAAACTGGTTTTCCCAAGACAATGGTGTCCTGCTAGATCTCACCTGATCTTCCTTTATTTCGCTATCTTGGCCATTAAAAGACAAAATGCCTTTACAAACTTGTTCCCAGTACTGAGTAGCTGTTATCTGAATGAAGCTGTTCGCATCCTGTTCAAAAGCAATACTGATCATAAATCTCCTTTAGAAAAAAACAAAGAAAAAGACGATATTACTTTGTTTCATTTGTACCTTATTCATAGTCTTTACAGAACACACCTGTTTGTATCAAATCAAACATCGACTACTTATGTAATAGTTCTAAAGATCATTTTAAAATATCTGTTCGAAGTCCTGAATGACTACAATCGGATGGTGCCTCCAATATATTGAAAAGTTCGATAACATGAGCACAATAGAGCAAATTAAACAAAGTTATTGCGCAAACATGCTCATCATCAGTGACAGTCCAATTCACACAACCCACAGGGCCTTATTTCCTGGCTTGGGTCCCATTTGAGAACGCGCATACATGTTACAACATAGAGCAATGGTACCGTCCTCAACATGTTATTTATGTAAAACAACTCAGTTGGAAGTTTTGACCAGTTACTGACCTGCAATATCTTCAACAGGTATTCAATTGCCGCCTTCTCTGATCGTCGTGCCGACTCTACTTCTTCAAACGCATCTGTCCATTCATTGTCATACAACGCACTGTACATCTCGCCTAACTTATTGGGTCGAAATTCTTCACTCAGATCAGTAATGTCCGGATTGTTTGTTGTCATCTTAGCACTTAGGATCTCACTCAGCCTTTGGGAAAACACATATAGGACTACTTATACATGAACTAGTTTGCATTGATGAACAGCATCAAAGGTGGCCGTCGAGGTCCTGTTCAACAATGAGGCAATTTTTCTAACATACACATATGGAACATTAACAATTTGAAGTGAAATGAAATAAAGTAGCAACATTTTAAATAATAATCTAATTTAATTATTACATTCACCAAAGTTTAAAAATAAACGAAATTAAATTCACGAAAGAGGCACACGTCACGTGTTTATAGAACGACAAGTTGCAAACCAACAGACTTTCCCAGGAGCGTTTACATACAGGCCCACACACAAGCGCGGTTACAATGCAGCTCAATGCTCATAGTACCACATATGATCACCGAATTTCCCATTGACGCTAAGGGGATATATATTTTACTTGCAATCATATCCAATCGCTGAAAAAGTATGATAAAAATTATCGGTCTATTCAATTTGCAGTATTACTAGCAAAAATACTAATGTAAATAAGATATTGTGACTCTCTGTTTACGTTAAAGTACAATAATATATTTAGGATGAGGTACAAATAATGGTAAATACATTCGGCGGATGGTAGCTGCGTCGACCGAAATAGAAATTGGAAGACAATATTGATATTTTTACTATGAATAACATTGGCACTAATTCACTTATGCTGTTTTCATTTGTCCTCACACTTTCACACCTAAATTCTCTTCAAAATTTAATACCTCCACAATGCAATGCAAATCAGATTTGATTTTATTTGATTTTGTTCTTACATTTTTCTTAATTTGTCTCGCTCGTCTTCAATTTCTTTAATTTTGCTGCTACGTGACCTAGGGTCCTCCATGTTACCCTTTTTCCTCAGCTCCTCTATTGTCCTGCAGTAGTGAATGTTGGATATAGTTAATTAAAGTACATTCAGTAGTATGCAATTTTGATTATATTCTCATTGATAAATAATGGAAAAATACACGTAAAAGGTAAGTTTAACTATAACGATTTGTACAGAGATTGAAAAAAAAATATGACGATTACAATGAACCAGTTATTTTTATTCATTTAAACAACTATTTGTTTTATATATTAGTACCATTTAATGTTTTTCCTCTGTCTGATATCCTTGTTTACCGGTCTTCCAAATAGTACTGATTAAACAAATAGAATTTTAAGACATGTTATTCTATGGTTTGCACTTACTTATCCTTTCTCTCAATCAGTACATGATGCTCATCTTTCAGCTTCTTCATTTCCTTTCCCTTTCTTTCCAGATCGACAAAGGCATCGTGACATTTCCTTGCAGGCATGAGAGGAAGAATGTAATCAATAAGTTATAATTGAATCATCAATCAAACGGCAATGCATACAATGTAACTTAGGATCGGTTAAAAAATAGAGTTGTTGGGTTGACCGTTCCCATTTGGTTACTGTAATATATCTATATTTGCTTAAATCTCATTTTACTATTTTTGTGACGTTTACATTAAAGCTGCATTAATGTACATAACATTTGCTGAGTACTCGTCAATTTAATGTAAATTTGAAATCTCATTGGACGGTTAAATAAACCGTGTGCATGTGAACGGAAAATGGCAGGATTGTCCAATTACATTATGAATTTCACTTTGTTTAATGTATACCATTGGCTGCACTGTCATTAACAGGACCAATCGGTAAAATGTTCAAGTAATAATTAAGCTATGCTTATGAAATACCATATTTATTATATATAAACGTGTTATAATTAGTGTTTAATTACGATCAACAATTTAACGCTGTAAAAATTATTCCTGCACTGGACGTTCATTTCTTAAACCATATTTGAAGATATTTGAAAGGATGTAAGTGTACAGTTAAGAATTTGACAAGGTAAGTATAAGTTTCCAATCTAACTCCTAAGGGTTTTCCTGGAGTCATCAAAAGATAGTGAATTATGTTCTCGGTAAAAATGTGTATGAAATTGTATAAAAGTAAAAGAAAGAAATTGAAAGAGCACTTACCCTTCAAGTTCTTTTATCCTAGATTCATGTTTTCTGGAAATAATGGCATACATATGTATGTACTTGCATGATTCAAAATCAATTGTTTGCTTAAAATGGCAGACACAACAAGAATTAAACGTTCATCTGTATAACTTATCGATTGTCAATTGGTAGTATAGCTCATCTAAATGTAAACATGTCACCGATTTACTGTAGACAAAAGCGAGTGGTCATGGCAGCTTACCGCTTTTCGTCTTGCAGTTTTTCAATGGAACTTCTGAATGAAATAAAACACATTGTCATCAGTAAGACCGCAGGAAAACTACCATAGTTAGATCATGGTATTAAACAGTATTGAGTGCTTAAAGAAACATAAATTCTTATGTCAGTACTGTGACAATGTATTTTACAAAGTATGTCTCTTT
Organism: Sinonovacula constricta; assembly: GCA_007844125.1. Lineage (NCBI taxonomy): Eukaryota > Metazoa > Mollusca > Bivalvia > Cardiida > Solecurtidae > Sinonovacula > Sinonovacula constricta. Next base: position 78,708,886 of record CM017558.1, read on the forward strand.
TTTTTATCTATTCAATCTAATAATGTCGCAAAAAGTTTAGAACTGGTGTTTAGAAGTAATTACTCGATACTCCACTTCATGAAACATTTTAAAAGTAATCATACAACAGCCGCAATAAATGCGTAATCTAAATATGCATACTAAATGTTTTAAAGTTCATAAAGTTATAAAGTTATTCGTGTAATTTATGTAAGCAAATTCAAATCAGCAATATGAAATTTAATGACATACTACGTTGAAAGAAATTGTTGTATATTTTATAATTGGAGGGAGTTTATCCAAGACGAGAAATATTAAAGCCAGTTCATATTTCAATAGTTACCTTGACTCATCTCGCTCTTGTTTAAGTTGCTCGAGTTGCTCCAATCCGGTCTTAGCGCTATCGCTGGAACGTTATATCATTATCGATAAGGTAATGAAAATGTAGTTATTTGACAAGATATGAAATAAAGGCTACATATAAATAGAAATTAATGTAATTTATACTTCATGGCTTTACCGTTGCCTTATTAATAGTTTTATACAAATAGTTTTAATTGTACACATGATGATCCTTAATGACAATGCTTACCTTAATCGTTTTAAATGATCCAGCAGCTTTTCTATCTCTGTCTGGTTATTGTGTATTTCTTCACTTATACCTTTATTTTCTGTCTCAAGTTCTTGAATGCGTTGTCTGCAACAAAGGTTTAGCATCATTAAAATAAAGATTATTGTGAACTAACAGCAGGTCATACGGGACATTTGGAATTTTTACAAGCAACAATCAATATGTTAAAGGATCAAGTGTGACTTTATGAAAACTGCTGCCTGTGTACATGTGTACTTACTTGTGTGTTGTGTATATGTGTTTGTGTGGTTCCCATTGCATGAATGGTTTGGTGTGGGTGTTTCTGGGACATATCTTGTTCATATCTTGATTATACTCCTGTATTATGTAGTTTGTCTGGTCTTATTAAAACCATGAGTGAGTTCGTTTCCTTCGGTGTTATCTTTAAATGCTTTTTTTCAAAGTAAGCTCATTTTTGTTCTGATAAGTAAAGCCACTTCAAAATTAATATTATTTTTTCAAAATATCTAGGCTGCAAATCATCTATGAAATTGAACTGAGTCTCTCTAGCAACCCCTTAATAATACGTGCACATAAAATAATTTATTAGAAGGGAGAGCATAACAGAAATCACTATACATGGCTTTTTTTAGCTCGACATCCTTTTGTTCCTTGTCTTTTTCGGCTGAAATCTTATCTAATTTGGCACTCTGATAGTCATCCAAGGATTTTGTTAAGCGTTCCCTGAAAACATAGATTAGAAAGATAACGTTGATAATTAATTACAACAATAACTTAATGATCTTAATTTATGATGATGATGACGATGCCTATTATGTTGATGATAGGGAGGAGGATGCGAAAGATGATAATAATGATTACAATAACAACAACAATAATAAATAGATAAATAGCATGACCAAGCAAAATAAAAATGAAACATAAAGTAAAGTTCCATATTTTGACTCATGAAGCTGCATTGTGATTCTTTTGTGGTCAGCTTCCAGTTTTTGTATTTGCAACGCCTGTTCGTTGTTACTTGTGTTCTTCTGTCCTGCTCTGTCAAACACACAAAGGCGAACAATATAAAAATGCAAGACAATTTTTATTAAACTGTCAAAAAACTTACTTTCCTTTAAAATACTGAACATTGTTAAACCTAAGTATATATACCTGTTCTTTTCAATTTGGTATAATATGGGTGCAAAAGAAATGCAAGCCTATTATAATATCAACAACACATGGCATTTTACTATTTTGCTGATATTCTGAATATTGCATTTACAACCAACTTAAATTTGTCAAATATGATTTATTGAAGTAAACAATGTTGTTCCTATTGACCGTCTAGGATGAATATGGGTCGCGAAAGGAGCATCAAATACTGTCTCTGTCAAAGAACGGTCGTCATGGTGCGATGTGATTCGGCATAAGAACATAATGCAAGGAAAGGAACACACAAGTATATATTACTTAAATGTAAAACTGACACTAGGAAGATGGGGTGTATTTTCATGCAATATTCATAAAGAGTATGGCCGATAAAGTTTAGGTTCCTATTCTTTTCTATGAGTATTTTAGTTTCCCGATCTAATATCTTCTTACACAGAATATTCGGCTTTTAACGACACTGTTGACATGAATTAGCTAATGAACTTCCAACGAATCAAGAATGTACATATAAAACTCTGTGAGCAATAGAAACACTAAGACCAACAGTAATCAATAGAAAATGAATACAGGAATTGACTGCCAAATGGACCCACCTTCTTAAGCGTAATGCCAACAGATACTTATGGAGCTTCAGTTTTTGTTTACCGTTTGCTTTTTTGTAGTTGTTGTTTTGTTTTGTTTGTATTTATGTTTTGTTTTGCTTTTGGTAGTAGGAAAATGCATCTGGATCAATTATTTATTAAAGCTTACATGCATACTTAAATTAATGCAGTTGTTCATTAAGTCTTTCAGTTTTGTCTATCTCGATTTGTTTGGTTGGTTTTCAGTCACTACTATGATTCGAAGAACAGCGATGTGTGCTTAATTTAATCTCCCAAGTTAGAATTGCATAAAGGTTATATGCAGACCTAGCTTAAACGTTCTATAATTTTCATAATGATTGAAATATGTATCTAGTTTACTTTAACTACTTTGTACTTGAAATGCCGTTACATGTTACCTACAACACGGCAGTATTAGTTTTTTGGTAAGGAGACGCTTTGGCAAGAGTGCGAGAATAGAATTTTCAAGCAAATGGCGTCACTACAATTTCGATCGAAACAAAAATTCGACAGAATAGACGTTATTTTCAAAACACTGACTCTCGCATCAAATATGAAGAACGCTTAACCATCCTAGTGGCAAAATACATTGACTTTTTATGCACTAAACCAGTAATTAGCTAGGTAAACGCCGATGAACTTTTCATTTTTTTTTTTTGCAATGCTCCTCGGACTATATAGTCAGATATCCTTATTTAGCTTTTTTCAATATAAAATAATTATGTTGCAATACTTATACGACCTTGTTGTCACTTTATTCATCCTATCATGTGTATTAACCAGTGTATTATTTACACATTTCTTTTAGAAATTATTTAATTTCTTTGTTATTCTTAAAATTAATATCCCCTCAAAATTGCGTCTGAACTCAAAAATATCTGTTTTCTTTCTACTGCTTTTATGTCAGAAACAGATCGGTTTAAGCATCCCAGCTGGCTTTTTGTGCAGACTAACCGTTTTAAGACGGTAACTGTTGTCTATTTTAATATATGTTCCAATGTTCACATGACCTTCTTTTCGTTTCTCTTTTCGTTATCTGTCTCTACAGGAATGGATTAAGACAGAGGCAGTTCTATCGTATTCCCACCAATGACAATTAAATCTCGGACGATACGAAATATACAAACCGAAAACCATTCATATTTTGGGGATGCTTACACCAATAAACGAATAAAAATAATTAAGTAACTATTGAACATCGCAACAGAACAAATAATCGATTTTCTTGAAAATGGTTCACATTTTTAAGTTAAGCACCTATTTGGTCCTTTTGCCGACACACCATTACAAGGCAATGGCTGCTGGATTTTCCCTCTTTGTGCAATGCATTTTATTAGACCTTATTTAAACCTTTTTGCAGTCGTCGAGCATATCTCTATTCTTCAATTTCATCTTCACATGAACAGGATGCTACAACCATTTATTCCTCTCTGGTCATGTTTGTTCATGATTCAGAAAGTTAATTTTATTTGTGGTCAACCATTTTTGTGTTGTTTTTCAAATCGAAATAATACCATATTCCTTTTCTGAACACTATGTGGACATTATTTTTCGATGACGTCACTACTTTCGTCATAACGTATAGAAAATATCAGCGCATGGACATCTTGTTTTCAAATAGATCGTTTTTCTTTTCGTTGCTTGCATTTGAGAAACTCGTCAGGAAGTGCGAGGTTAAAACTCTGTAAAACCGGTTTAAGCACCCCAGGCGGTCCATATTGCCGACTGACCGTTCCAAGGCGGTAAATGTCGGGTTTGCTCTTTTCCTTAAATGACTCATCACAAATTTGTTCCTACTTTTCGCTTGGTATGCATGTGAAATACCTTTGTTCTGTGCCTTTTCGGAGTTTGGTATATGTTGCAATACTCATAGGACTTTGTCATATATTCTTATCTATGACTCTCAGAAAGGACACTTATTTTACAATGTGGTCTCGACGCTTAACTGGAAAGTAGAAATCTTAATTAAATTAATGACGCTTAGTTAGCATTTTTTATATTTTGATGGACAAAAACAATACAGTAAACGATAATTAACTTAGCAATAATTATTTATATTTACTTTGTTTTATCCTTTTTGTAAATAGACTTCAGAACCCACGTCTCATAAAAATCGGGGAGATAACCTAAATGTGAGAGGGAAAATACATGCCTTCCTTATCATAAAACTAAAATCTGAAGGTAATGTGTTGATCCTGCGCTATCACAAATCTCGCTCAGTCCTGAAGTATTTTTTTCGAGCTCCAACTTACCGGAATTAGTGATGGTAAATGTTCTGAAATCAGTACGTTATGCTAACAACAGGGCGAAAGAAAGTACACCATTTTGTGTGAAGGTATGAAATGTGAGTTTACGAAATTAATGTAACATAAAAGAATGCTACATCACTTTTATCCCAGTAAAATAAAGCATACATACTAGTTAGACATTGTAACCATTATAACTGTTCCAGCATTCAAGACAAAAAATCAATAACTGTTCCAATTAATATTTGTCTTATATTTCGGGTGTTCGCTACTTATAATCGATTATTCCTACCTTAAACTCTGCACTTCACTCTCCAGTTCATCTTTCTGCTTTTGAATTTCCTCCAACTCAGATTTCAACTTCGTGATTTCGCCATTTGCTGATCTGGAACTAAAGGAAACAGTTAAAAAAATAATATATACAATAAACTATAAACAATAAACTATAATCCAGAACAAAGTTTGTTTTGTTTTTATTAATTTAATGATATCTGACTTGACAATTTATGAGCTCTGATTAAGCAGTACATATAGTATATCGATTGTGTGGCTGTCATTCAGAACGACAAATATGCCGAAAGAAAATATAATGACATTAAGGCAAAATAAAACATAAAGTAGAGGTAAAATTAAAGCAATGTGAACAAGAATAAAGTAAGAAAAGGGAGTGCGTTAATAGCAATATAATGACAGATAATTAGATATAGGTTGTAACATACTGGAAGAAAAAAGGTAAGAGTAATATAAAACATATTACGTTCTTTACCTGGTTTTAGACAGATGATCTCGTTCTTGTTGGAGGTCTTCAATTTTCTTAGTCATATCTCCCTTTTCTTTCTCTAGAATTGTGTTAATGTTCTCTAGAATCTTTGATCGTGATCTGGAGTGTAATAGTTATATACGATTAAAATGAACATTAATTAACTGGTATAAATAATTAATTTATAAATAACGTTAGGTAAAACTGTCCTCGGCGCAAGTGAAAATTTAAGTAGCAAAAAGGAAAAGAGTTTTCAGTTCGCCCATTTTGTTTGGCAATACCTATATGGCATTTATTCTGAGATTGATTTTTGTACAGTTACAGTCCGTAAAAATAAATATTTATATCAATCATATATCAGGGACATTTTAGACCGGCCTAAAATGCAAAGGTTTAGGAGTATTGTGTTTAGTAAGAGATTGTTCAGAGTTAAAGTGCAAATAAAGAAAACATTACATATACATATATTAATGCTTGACGCGAACACTGCCTAATTTTCGCTGTCGCTTGATAACTGAAACAGTGTAAGCGGAGTGTTTAATATTGCAAACAACATTTTTGGTTAGGTTTTCAAGTTGCTTATTGCACGTACTCTACTTAGCCATAACCACTAAAATTTACTCAAAATAGCAGATGAAGAAGGACTATTTCTACGAATCTTCGGTTTTGTTAATGCTTTGTATACGGATATAGCGTTTTATAAACAGTACCTTTAATGTGTTCAATGTGGCATTTGAATAAGAGATCTCATATTTAGAATAAGAATAACAAAGTATAGGATAAGTTTACTCGTATGAGAAATCCAACATATATTAAAATTTGACAAGGCACGAGACAAGATGGATTCACATGCAAACGAATGTAAAAGTTACAAAAATTGTGGCAAGACGCTATATGAAATATGGCAAACTTCCTTGGAACGGTAAGCCGGCAAAATGGCCGACAAATGTGCTAAACAGGTTTGATAGACACTAACCCTTGCACTCCTTTGAATTTTCTATTCAAATGCATGCAGCGAGATATAAACAGATCTATTGGAACAATTTCTTTTAAAGTGTTGACTTAACTCTTTATCTAAGCATTACACCAATTAAGAGCGAAAGTAGCTATGCTATTAAAAACATTGTCCACATTTGGGCGAGCGGTATTTCTTTTAAGAAACCTACACTACACTTAAGCATGTGTATATGAAGCCTTCACTTGCTAAATTTAATATCAACTTTGCCCTGTAAGAAGCTATGTAATTTTTGACATGGATATACTTCAGTTTTACCAACAGTTTTAGGTGTTTATTTTCCTACCAAGGTTAGTCTTAATGTAAAATATGTATTTAAGCTAATTCTTATACAAAGTAGTTGACATCTTAAAATGTGAACATTAAATTGATATACGGTGTAAATGAACTAGGGCCATATGTCTAAGCAACCCTGACCGCTCAAATCATTCTTATTGAAAGTGAATTTTATTTCTATTTTATGAAAAACATATTTTGTTTATCCACATATAGTTTATTTCAAAATGGTACTCTTAAATCCCAGTGACGTATATAAATTTATCGATTTCACCGTAATGTTTTTTTTTAAAGGATTTGGACATATAATTATATATTTTTTATGTATCGTTCTTTTCTTTAAATTAATGTAATATTAAATATTCTGGTAAATGAGAATTCTATAGGCAGTTAATTGGTCTATGAGAATATTTGTTATGATTGTGTTATGTAAATGTAGTCAACAAATTTAAAACATAAACAGAGCATTAACAGTTACTCTCCAACCAACCTGATGCAACTTTGTCTACTTGCAAGATACATTAAAAGGGACAAGTATGAAACCATGGACAACTATTTATTGAGTAAGTACTACGAAACAGTTTGGGCGATCGAAGAGGGATTTTACGATAAAAAAAATTCGAAAATAATCACTGAGGCTGAAAGATGTTTCTCACCAAAGTGTTTAATGAATGAAATGAATAAAAGCCTTTTGAACAAGGATGTGTTTTTTTCTGTTTCGGAAAAGAGTCACCTTTAGAGACACTGACAACCTGTGGAGATAAAGTCTTACATACTGTCCGTACTTTTGTGTCAAATGACCTCTCCTTACACATGTGCAAAAAAAAATAATCAAGTGTACATTTGGCAGAAGGAAGGAAACAGGCCGAGAATCATAAGCAGGTTATGCATTATTTCATCTATTAGCAAGAATAAAAGTACATAAACCATATACAAAGTGTTAAAACACACGTTTATATTTTCATAAGAAACTTGTGTTCATTTTACCTTTTCTACATTTTCAATTGAATAGATGTTTTTGCCTGGTGCAATGAAGTATTTGTCGAAATACTCTTAACTACGAGATTAGTATCTTACATAAAATAAAATATTATAGAAAGTAATGGTTCGAATCAGAAAAGATTATATTGCCAAACAACAACTCGAAAAATCGGCCAAAGAAGTAAAAGGTTGGTGTACTGATGAACTGAGGGCATTTCTGTTTCTAAAGAAAAAAAACTAGACGAAATCGCACCAGTGTACTCCACACCTCTCGAAGGAAAGTACATAATAATGACTGTAAACAACTAAAGCTTGTCTGATATTAATGTTGGTTTTGGTTACTCGATTGATGAGCAATGGATAAGTAAAGAGCAAATGTTGACTGTGTACTTATCCTCATTCGACTCGTAATATATAACGATATTCTGAAAAATATGCTAAAATCAAAAGGTATAATTTGTTTCGGACTGACTAAAATAGACTAACTCCAGATTGTACTCTGCCATCTTATGTACTTAATTAATTATTTTATTTTCTTCAAGTACAAACGTGTTTTGTGAGATGTAGACAATGAACACGAATGATACATTGGTATTCAATTTGAAATATGTTTTGGCGTTTTACTGTCTATAATGTAATGGACATCCCAAATTACAAATATATGTAAACGCCAAATTATTAATATTTTAAACAATGGTTCCACTGAAAAAAGGATAATCAATTTTTCGCTTAATTAGCTATTTTCTTCAAAGTTTAATCATGGCATGCTATGTATGGAAACTGACACCGGTACACTTTAACCGAAAATGTTTTAACCGCTCATTCACGTCCCTGCTTATGTATATATATATTAAGGCATGAACCACCACCACCCATTCAGATCCCGCATCAATAGCCAACCCCCAGCCCCTCCTCCGTTTCGTCCACCGTATACACATCGGACAGAATATTTACGTCCCGCTCCCCCGCCCCTATATTTTGTTAGATATGCCAAACCTATTCACAATTGCCACTCATACCTGGCATAAACGTACTTAAATTTAAGTAAATACAATCAGGTAAATGTTTTGAAATCAGCACAAAGATTTAAGGGTAAAACGTAAAATACTTTGTGAGGACTGATAACAAGTGTCTTTATTATGTTTGTGTATCTTAAATAAAAAATAACATCGGCTCAACCACACAAAAGGTAAAACATAAATGATATTTATACAGTAATATTAACAAAGAAAATTCAATAACTGCCATTATCATCATCATCATATATTTTGGCTTTCCACTTGTTAAAAGTGTTTGGTTGTTTTACCTTAAATTGTGCACTTCGCTTTCTTCTTCCTGTCTTTGAATTTCCTTCAACTTAGATTTTAACTTCATGAGCTCACCGTTCGCAGATTCAGAACTAAAGAAAATGTAAATTTATAAGAAATCAGGAATCTGGAACAAACTTTGAAAGTTTCATTTTCAGTTTTAAAATATATGACTTGACAATATATTGGAATCTAAATGTACAAAAGTATGTCGATTGTGAGGCTTTCTGACAGAAGGAAAATCAGAATGAGAACAAAATAATGAAATGTTACAAAATAAAGAAAAATGAACAGGGAAAAGGAAAGGAAAGAAATTAAAAAATGAAAAGGTACTATTGCGGAAATGAATAAGCGACACAGATCAAAACGGAGAAAGATAGAACGATAAATAATTAGGTTATGTAGTTATGTAGACAGATGTAGACAGATGATCTCTTTCTTGTTTCAAATATTCAATTTTCTGGGTCAACTCCTTCTTTTCCTTCTCCAGTTTTCGGTTCATATCCTCAAGCGCCTCAATGCGTGGTCTAGAGTACAAGAATTATTACGATATGGTATCAAAGAACACTAATTTCCCGAAAATCTCATCCATTTAAAACAAGTGTAGATAAGAAAGTTGTAAAGACACCAGATGCATTTACGAAAAATTTAAGTGGGTTAACTCCACCTCAACATTTAATGTTTAGATATTTTACTCCGTTCTCTTTTAAAATGAAGTACTGTTTTGAAATGTAGCTCCGGTTATGAGAAGTGTACATTTTTGTTTCTAAAATGTATAGGCATATAGTATCTGTACTTGACTATGATCTTATAAGCTTTAATCTTTTATATACAATTGCATTTAGCTGCAAAGAATACAGTAAATAGTAGTAAAAATACCTAAATCAATTAGTTCAACAAGCACACTATATAATCTCCGTACAAGCATCATTTTAGGACATGGCTTACAGCGACATGAAATCGAAACCGGGGAATACCGGGTAGTGGCCAATAAACAGTTTCGATGTTAGAGACAAGCTAACTTTTAACTTAAGCTGCTATTAATAAGAATATATGACAAAGTCCTATGAGTATTGCAACATATACCAAACACCGAAAAGGCACAGAACAAAGGTATTTCACATGCAAGCCAAGCGAAAAGTAAGATATTTTATATACGTTATTACGAAAGTAGTGACGTCATCGAAAAATAATGTCCACATAGTGTTCAGAAAAGGAATATGGTATTATTTCGATTTTAAAAATAACACAAAAATGGTTGGCCACAAATAAAATTAACTTTCTGAATCATGAACAAACATGACCAGAGACGAATAAATGGTTGTAGCATCCTGTTAATGTGAAGATGGAATTGAAGAACCAAAGTTCAATGTCCATCAAAGGAAATACACGTAACAATCCTTATAGGATGAATTAAATGACAACATAGATAATATGCACGGGGAGATTTTTTACGGCCGCCACACTGCACAAGTAACATTGTTGTGATCATGAATAAGAATATATGACAAAGTCCTATGAGTATTGCAACATATACCAAACTCCGAAAAGGCACAGAACAAAGGTATTTCACATGCAAGCCAAGCGAAAAGTACTTCTAGAGTAGGGATTTGTTTAACGGCTAATTAAATATTCTTATCCATTTAAAAAGAGATAAATTGTATACTGATTGATCCTACATAAGATGCAGACAACAAAGTATATGGGTTTGAATAATAGTGCTACATTTTAACTGTCTTGTTGATTTGTACCCGATTTCAGAGTCAGGATTTCCTCCATTAACCTGAGTAATAATTGACGTTTTCAATAGTTGTGTTATTGTAAAGATAAAATGGGCATAAAGACAGGATACAAAACCACATGAGTTCCATTCCAAAATGGATGACCACGAGACAACTAACAAATGACTATATCTGGTTTATCGGCTCCAAGTTTTAAACAGGTTTATTGGATAAAATTGATATTGGACGGATTCTATCAACTGGTCGACCGTTTGAAGTAGTCTGTTTGATGCTTCTCTCTCCAGATAAAAGTCAACACAAAACGATTTAAGGGTTTCTGAGGACTTAGTTGAGCCTTACCAAAGCCTTAATGTAACGTTATTGTAACGTCAGTACGGCAGTACGTGGTAACGTCCCATGCACCAGTAACAAAATGCCAGACTTATTAATTTCAAACACTTTTTATCTAAAGTTTAGTAAGTTAAGTGTTAAAAGGTATTTGAACTTGCATGAAAATTGAGACACTCAAGTAAGAAAAGGGAGCTTAATATATAATATTAAGTATGTATTTGATTTGCATACAAAAGCCCAAACAGTAGTATCCTGATGTTTTATTTTATAACTTGTGAAAAGGGAAAAATAAATCTTCACTTACTCTCTGATTTGTGTGTAATAAAGGTCCTTCTGGTCCGGGTTAACTATTGGTTCTTTCTGAAGTTCTTCTCTAATCTTTGCTCTGAAAATACAAAAACAACAACATCTACGTGTTCGTTATGCACAGCATTATGTACACTCTAATTTGCTACAGATCGAATAACTGAAAACATTACAAATAAAAGATGAAATAGTCTTCAATGACATAAACATGACATCTACGTTAATTATGGAATTACATAAATAGATTAATTGTTTGAATGAAATAACGACAGAACTGTAATATTATTGAGAAAATCGTTTTTGTTTGTCTACACACGCGTCAATTTATGTTAATTTGAAATTTACACATTTAATATAAAAGGTTTATTAAACATCTAATGATAGGACGCAGTAGGGAGAGGGAAAAACGTTCCTTAGGAGAGTGGAATATTTCCTTTGATATTTTATGAGTCGTTGACAACTCTACTTATACAAAAATACAGTCAAACGTGTAACTGCTATACACTTGTATTCGTTTATGAGCATTTTTAACTTCAAATATACCAGGTGTTTGTCTAAATTTATCACATTTAAAAGCATGTTAACTTATGTCAAGCACAATAATACTATAATTAAATTGCACAACTTACTGTTTATTGTGTCGATCTGTAGAATGAAAATATACAGTACAGTAACACATACAGTAATAAAGATTGAGCTCTTGATCTGGATTATGCATATTGTTGTAAATATCCATTCACTCAGAACAATTTTTCCTTAGAATATTTGAACCGTTTCACACAGTCTGAATCAGCTTCTTGTTAATCGTTCCTTAAGTGTAACGTGAACAATATAAGGCACATAAATAATAAACCAGCACCAGGGGCTGGATTTACCTCTAGTATACATGTACAACACTCTCCTAGCTTGTGTCCCGTGACTTAGTTTGTTCATCCTAAACCTCGTGAATAAATGTCAACATGCTATTTAGGATAGTGGAAAACGTTAATACATACATACGTTCGTTCGTACGTACACACACACACACACACACACACACACACACACACACACACACACACACACATACATACATACATACATACATACATACATACATACATACATATAGTATATGTAAATAGAGAACTATGGAACTATCACTTTGGACTATAACATACGGATTGAACTGAGCCCGCAGCACCGCATTTTGATGACGACAAACATCCAAGTCTTTCTGAAGTTTGTGGATAGTATCATCCTTTGTAGGTGTGCTGGTCTGTCCGCTCTTTGCTGTTTGTGCGTTGGTCGTTCTGCTCCTGGCTGTATTTTTGTAGGGCGATCCACTCTTTGGTGTAGGTTTGGTGGTCGTTACGCTCTTGTTGGAAGATTTGCTTCGATGCAAACATAACAAGGAAACTCTGTGGTGGCGTGCATGTATATATTAACTGCCATGCAGAAGTTTTGCATGACACGGAACTGACCATATTTAAGTTATATAATACTTTTAATGTTTGAATCACTTCGCACGAAATAAGTATTTTGTCTAGATAGTTATGATAGATTATATAATGATAGATAAACCGATAAGATTTATATTAGGAGGTAATAATTGCATGAAATAAGTACGTTTGTATTCGGTCAGAGCCGATATTTGTATATTGAAACTCCACATCGTGTGCAAAACAATTCGCAGTAAGAAAAGTCATAAGAAATTATTGTATCGTGTTTCTTAACTGGTTTAACATTAAAGTTATTAAAGACAAACATACAGAATAGGCCTGTTTCTTTTAAATATACGTTGTTGACATTGATGCAGTGAAATGGTAAAGACGGGGACAATAACTGACAAAAATATAGCAAAGAATACAAATACAGAAGATAAAGAAATGATGTCTACTTTATGGGATGTTTAACTTTATGGAAAACGGTACATAAATACATAAATTATAGCGAAAATAAAATGTAAAAGAAAAATGGAGGAGATTAAGTTAAATGAAACTGGCATTAACAGAATTAAAATGAATAAATTAAATGAACGTTAAAATACTACACGTTAGTGACTGCACAATGAAGGATAAAAGAAAGAGAAAGAGAGGGAGAAAGATAGAGACAATGTTGAAGGAGAGGATAATAAAGCTTTATCTGATAGGAAAAAATAGAAACATAAACAAAATATATAAATAGAGACAAAATATAAGGGGAAAGAAGAACAGAAAAAGTGAAACTAAATAGTATTGTTCTGTCAAGTTATAAAGTTTTATATTGATTTATTCATACCTTGGAAGTGGTTGTTCTTCGGATGACATCGTAAATTTTAATAATATTTACAGGGCTAAAAGATAAAAGAGAGAAGTTTTGTCGGCATACAGATGGTGTTGTGTAACAGTTTCTATTTACTGTTCATTGACAATGTAGTAGACCTTGAAAATTCATGGTAACAGTAAAAATTGTACTTAATATTAATAAATAAACTATGTAAATACCCAAATATCAACATAAATTTCGAAAGATCGAAAACTAATTTCTACAAAAATCTAAAAAGATAATTTCATTATAAAATATTTAATTGACGGAGTTTGTTCTGGGCAGGTTCTCCTTTGAAAACGAAAGTATCGAGAGTAACCTGCTTGTTTAAACATGTTCCAGTATTACACACAGTTGCAATTACTGTGTAAGGTGTACCCTTATAATATGAACCTAAACGTACATACAACTGGAAAATTAAATAATTGTGGTGTTATCACTAAGGTATTTGTTCATTATATAAACTACGTTGTTAACAATACATTCCACTTGCATCCACAACAAATTTAACCCATTCCTTAACTATTTAGTAACATTACTTACCATGTTCAATAGGTATCTAGACAATGTATTTATCCGCTGTGAACTCTAGTTGTCATGGCAGATTATATCAGACATTTCGTATTTACCTTCCGGAATGCGGACTGAGCATTAAACGTATAAACACCTTATTGCGATTTACCAGGTTAACAAACAGTGAGTTCCTGTGTATTGATACAAACGATCTATCGGCTAGGTATTTTCGATCCAGGTGTACCTGTGAGTGGAACATGTTAAGTCAATGTTTGAAGCATTCCGTTCACGTTTATGTATTATCTCACTAACATATTCGAACAGTTGGCCGTACCCAATTTAGCTGTGTGAGTGTTTGCGGGTAAAGAGCATTAGTGGGAACAATATAGCATTCTTGCCAAACGACATTAACCAATGTATGGACAAGTTTGACAAGTATATTTCATATTTATGAAACTATGACTGCTTATTTTCCGTAGTTTTTCATAGGATTTATAAACGTTAATGTTTGGTTAAATGATTAGGTGTTAAGTGTATTCGCTTCCAAGGGAGCTAACTATTGCATTGAACTGTGTGTATATGGTAGAGTTATTCCTCGTGAAACTTTTTTAATTAGAAGTATAAACCCCATTAAGCATTTCGACGTTTCAACAATGTAGGAACAAGAAAAGATAAATTGTACACGGTGTCTTTTCAAAGACAGTATCGTCGAACATGCTTTTATTTACGAAATAAATCTATATATGTAACACAACGAATTGAAGCGCAGGCAAGTCTGTCTTCAGCTGCAAAACAATTGCCTCTTATAATTAAGATTATACATCGGGATAAAAGTTACAACACAATCGTTTCCATCCGATTTTAGTAAATATTAAAAAAATTCTTTTACTTTAAATTCCAATTGAAATCCCATTTTGTTTTTCTTTCGCCAACACTACATATTTGTGATTCTGAATCTGGAACCTAGTGTAGAGCCGCAAAGTTCAGTTGAGGCCCATGTGGGAACTCGCAAATATCGCGGCCAAGTATGTAATGCATTTTCTCCCTCCGTTCAACCCTTTCCTTTAGTCACAGTGTGATATTCATGTGGGGCGTTGTTCATTCATGAATCGGAATTTCTTGTATACAATGTATCTGCATTACATGATATAATCATATGGGCATATACAGCAACATCTGGCGGAGGAACGAAAAAGTGTTGCTGCTGGGAGGTGTTGCTGCTCAGAGGTTTCAATGAGACGAGAAAAAATGTGTACTTTATGTAATCAGCATTTGCTTATCTATTAAAAAAACAATATCGCCAGTAACGGGCCTGTATCTGAGTTCTGCCGCAACCCAACTCAGTAGCAATAGACTTCCTGCTGACCTTCCTTGTTCTAACAACTTAATTGCAGTAACACTCTGCTCTAATGTAAGGTAATCATTTTTATAAGAAATTTCAAGACAAAATGACCAGTATTCCAGTATTGAGTCATGCATAGAATGATTTACCATTTAAAAATCGAATTTATAGTCAGACATCCTAAAACAATGACAGTTTGCATTTAGCACTTAACGTAAACATCTTTTTAAGTAAGCAATCAATACAGCGATATCTTTTAATCTTTCGATCAATTAAAGAAAACAAACCAACTCGTTAACATCATCAATAGTTGACACTTCTTTCACACGTTCCCGCAATACCCTAGATCTACAACTGCATGTTTGTAGCATGCAGCTTGTTTCCCGTCCAACTGCAACTTGATTCCAATTAACACCTTTTCAACAGGGTACAAGCAGTGATCAGCTGACCGCGTGACATTTCTTGTGTGCGCGACAGACTTTTCTAAAAAAAAGCTGCACTGGTGTTGCTACGCAGAGGTTAAACTAGCCTCAGGGAAGAGATTTACGCGGCCGCTTACCGCTTCGCGGAGGAGTTGCTGCTTGGAGGTTTAAATACGCTGAAAATTACTGGGGGGAAATTCAACTGCCGCTGCTTAGAGGTAGCCGCTGCTTAGAGGTGCCGCTTCGAGAGGTTTTACTGTAGTTAAAAATATTACAATAACAATGTTAATATTTCAAGCGTGTCTGGACAAGCGTCAAATCTTCTTCGACATAAATAATTGTTCCTGTACAGGCACTGCCTTGTAGTAGGCATAAAGACTGACCGCTGTCAGTCCTGTGGGTTGAATACTTCATGGTTCCGAAATTTGTCATAAGTTCGAAGGCTGTCACAAGCGTCATTGCCAAAACAGTGGCAGTAGATATACATGTAATCTGACCAGTGGTGAAGTGATGACTGATATTAATACGCAAAATCACTCCGCGCACTTTCGCGAGCCTTCAGGCCCGCGTACACTGCCGCGCATGTGTGAATGCGTATGGCGTATTATCTAATTATGTGTTCTTTTTATTCATAGGTGGTTGTAATGTTACAGTGCCCAATCAGCAAAATTCAACATTTCACTCGCTTATAATCAACCCTAGCATCAACCGAGTTTCTTCAGTCAATTGAAGATCTCATCATCTCATCTAAGTTTCAATACATTAGGTTGTAGAGAGATATTGGTGTGTTGTTTCTATTTGACTTCATAGCACCTTTTAGTGCCCCAAATTGTTATTTACCTTTCAAGGTACGACATTCACAGTGTTCAATAGGGTGTGAATAATTATTTTTATATATCGTTTATATGGCGAAGTTGGGTCTAAATGTCATTTTCGAACTAATATGTGTCAAAAACACATTCCAACAGATTGTTACATAAGGTGGGGATTTAAATATATCTAACGTCATATCAGGAGACAGCATTTTAGCATATCAGGCTACATTATTTTGTTTTATTCTTGTCTATGTGAACATGTAAATGCCCAAGGCAGACTGATCTGTTCTCGGATAGATAGCACTGCCAGCGGACAATAAGGGGCAATAATAATGAATAGTCTCCCCTGAATAATCCCTAAACAAGTCGGTCCTTTCGTTTTTTTCGGTTGTTATGCTTGTGCTCTGGGGTGTATATTGAGTGCACGTTAACTTTTCTGCCTTTCTTGTGAAACCCAGGTTAACCATCACCAACAAACACATCCATTCACTATTTTAAAAAACGTAAATATAAGTATTTTTGACGGATTTTAAGCTTATATTCATGCAAAAGTAAGGATTTTACTGCTTGCAATTGCAATATCTATAAAGGAACCAAGATTAAAAAAGTCCGAAAATTCCCACTAAAAAGACCTACCTACAGTCTTGTTAACTAACAAGGTAGACACTTTCCATTTCACCAATGTACCCCAGTGAAAATGCATTGAAAATGCATGATGATTTGCACACCGGTCGTTGGAATGTCAACAGTCAGATGTGTTCACCATATATGCATGAATGCATTAATCTGCAAACATGTTTTGACGAAATGATAACAGGAAACATTGGAAGAAAATGTACATTGTAATTCTCCTGTTGAAACTTTCAGACACTGCTGAGATTATAAATTCAACCTTTTTTCTTGGTTTGAAAGTGACAACTAACAAACAGTTTTTCAATCAAATTCTGAATCAAAGCTTACTATAGTAATATCATACGATTAGCTAAGCAGAAAATATTGTTCTTATTGTGTATAAGAGAGGAAATTGTGAATGAATGATGAAGACTGGCATATGTTCATATACACACTTTATTACAAAGACGTCCATTCTTCCACATTTGAAAAAAAAAATCGTTGCAAAATTTTGAAATGTACATCTCCAAAAACAACAAGGATACTTTATATTCAATTAGATATAAATTGCTTAATTAGTTAATGTCATTTCAACATCGACATCATAGCTCTTTTATGTCGAAGTGTGTCTTTACATGCGCATAATTTTGACTGATATTATCGTTACTTGTATTACATGTATGCCAAGGGGTAATACTATCCAGTGTTAATATGCAATCGTCCTCATTAAATTTACACATTCTTCGTCTTGAAATCGACAAAAATAATTCAATGTAGATCATGAGGTTCAACTTTCTCACATACCTATCAGACATTGTGTGATAAGTTTCGTATGAAGTCTAGCTTTACTGCGACTTTGCAAAGAGAAAAAAATCTAGGTCGTTTTCTGAAATTTCAAAAGCGGTTATTGAAAGCGTTTACGTGTCTCCGACCATTAAAGTAACAGTATATAAATAGTTTTAGCTTAGTCGCATTTCTTATTACTTAGTTGAAAGCTTATCACGCAATAAATCAACAAATAAATTGATAACAGACCTGAAATACCCACGTTACATCATACCAACTCGTGAAGCAAAACGTGATATAATCTGATCACGATGTAACTTAATTTCAAAAGTAGATTGTCCTGTGGTTTCATTAGTATAGAAATTATCTCTGCATCTCTGCTCAGATACGAAAATAACTGTTTTGCAATGACGAGTGGCGATTTATGTTTTTACTGTTAACACAGTTTTAGGGCATCAATGAACAGCATTGTGGGGGGCCTTTTCATCAAACAGCGACATTTGCTTATTTTTGTTATGTTACGACCGGTGTCGCTATTTAAGATTTATTTATAAAATGGCACGTTAACTAAACGACGAAATGGTGTAACAGAAAGAACAAGCCAGCAACAAACTATTACAATATTGTTTTATTTTAATAAACAATTAAATCTATAGAGTAAGAAAATAATAAAAAAATATATCAGACAAAATTTGAGAATGCAAAATAAATGTTAGCTTACAGTTTGACCCTTTAGGACGTGTCCCTTTAACAGTCGAATTATTCAACGTCGAATAATCCTGAAGAGTTTTCGGTAGAATGTACTCGTAGATACGCACTGTTGAAATAATTCAAAGGTAGAACAATACGCGAATGTAAACAATATCATTCCAAATCTAACACTTAAATATTTATATCACTGTACAATATAGTAAGTCCACGTAAGTTCTAACAAAAAAAAAAAGGTTTAACATAGAAGCTGCAAGTATTTCCAAACTATCTGTCAAAACTATATGTCCAAACTTCCCGTCCAAACTTCCAACTTAAATCGGCTAATAAGCCCTTATATAGACCCAAAGAATTTCTAGAACGCAGAAGTCTCCAGAACAATCACGAAACAAACATTCAAGAAACCCAGTAAAAAATAACAAATGAACTTTCTAGTATGATCCTTTTCATTCTAGCTGTTTCGCGAATGCTACGTCATGCGAAATACGTCATGCCGTCATGCGAAATACGTCATGACTACTACAATAAACAACTCCTTAACCTGACTAGCGTAACCTTAAACGCTGGTGTACTACTGTACATAACAGTTATTTGGAACAAACTGTCGAATACCACCTTTAAAAACCTTGTAAAATCGTCGTATACAGAAGACTGTTGTCATTTACTCGTAAACACAATTTTATATAGGCTCCAAGGCTCTATAATCTGATGCAGTATAAAATCAAACCAGTGACACGGTGGAATTTTTTCTCAAGAGCTGCAGAACAGGTTAACACTGTAGAGATGGTTCCTGGGTATTGATAGCAAGAATTATTACACAGTTATTAACGGTTTACTAATAGTATTTAACGCGCATAATTAGTGATAAATTACTATGTGTCTTGTAATCTGAAAAAAGCAAGATTATAGCATAAGGAAATAGTAAAGAGTCCGACGTTTTAGCAAGATGAAGGTAATATTAAATTAATGTCCACAACTTTGATAAATTTATTGCAGTATTTATTAAAATCAATTATCGCGATGAATTTTAGATATACCTCTTTGTTACTGGTTGTATTTCTTATATCTAGTTATATTTACCTGTAAACTCTTCCCATTGCTATAACTTACCTTTTTATAACCATATAGTGTTTTGATTTTCATCATATGTTACCTCATTTTCTAGATGCTCCCAGGTTTGCGAGAGACCAAGCTTCTGGGTCGCGTAATTCACGAAAGAAAATGCTCAGAACATATGCTGTGGTTGATGATCAGTCGCAATCGGTACGCCTCGGATAATTCATGAATCATCTTTCGAATGTATGAGGGGAATACCCCGCGAAAATACACATGTCGGTGCCTATGAAAACAAAACAGATAACTATTTTGTAATCTCTTCTGAAAATGTATTAACAGTTAAATATATATATAAGGAGATGTGAACAGGTAAATTAATAAAGGACAGCTTATAGGATAAAATAATAATCCTTTAAACTACACCTATAGCTTTTTCAAGAAATATTTAATGGCGTTTTTTCTTCCGGAGAAAAAACGGTAGAGGTTCTGTATTTTTGCACCAGATACATAAGAGGGATGATTGTCCCGTGGACAGAATTACCAGAGGAGTTCCGAATAGATCAGTAAAATTGTTTGTTCATAAGACCAAAGTTGATGATAAGATAGAAAGTCTGAAGTCTGAAATGATAGAAATATTCAAGTAGCACCGTAAGATGTCACCGGGAGGCAAACATCAAGATTAACATTACAAACATGTTGAGTAGCAGATTTGTTCACAAAGCAAACAGTTGATGGTATTGTTGGTTGATAACAGTGACTTTGAGATGTTGATGTTGATGAAAAACAATGTTGCTAGTGGCGAAATGGAAAATAGCCACCACCATTAAAGTATAGTTTGAAGAGGGGCTCCATAAATAACCGAACATTATTCTAGAAATTATGGGAAATTTGATCCTGAATGAACATAAAAAATAGTGACGAATGTTGCGATTTACCCACTTTTGACGTATTTGACGGCGAAATTTCAGTGTGTCTTGGTATCGTGACCCGACCTAAGCAACAACTTTCTGATGTTTTACGCGTTACAACGCTTTAGGAAATAAAGGTTGCTGTGCTATTTGATGTTTCTTTACTTGCATCGCTGCGATAGCTGCTATTCGGCAGATGTTTTACTGCTTTTGTGATCAAGAACTCACAGAAACTTCGTTAGAATCCTTTTGTACAAAGGACAACAATGCCACCAATGAATTGAGTGAACATCATCACAATACAAACAGAATGACTGTTCCTTGTCAGTAGAGACTTTTGTATTGACGATAGGTTTAAATCAATGCCAGCCGTAGCCAAAGCATTTGATGCTGCCCTCACACATACCTCGCGACCTGAAAACTAGTAAAATAGCATTTTTCTTTCGAAAATCGTTTGGTTTTCTTTCAAATTTCTCTCGCAGACGGTCCGGGGCTCTGCAGTCTTGTGTTCAGTACGTTTTCTCTATGTCCTCAATACGACCCTTCTACGTCCATGGCGTTTCCACTGCGACTATATTGCGTCCCCAAGGCGACCCCACGGCGATCATCGGCGACCCAGATGCGACTGTGCTACGTTCTCTGCGTCCTTACGGCGACTCTACGGCGACTATTGCGTTTGTCCGGCGACTGTCCTGCGACTGTACGACGACCATACTACGTCCTTGCTACGTCTATAAAAATAATACTTTTTACCATAAATTTCATTCTGAGTGTGACCTTCAACGAGTGAAGACGATTTCTTGTAATTTCATCGGCGACTCTACGGCGTCCTTAGTACGAGTGTACTACGTCTATTGCGTTCTTATTGCGTCCTTACTACGATGCTGCTGCGACTATGGCGACTCCACTGCGATCCCACGGCGACCTAACCAGGACTCAGCAAGAATGCAGAGTTTCTGCGACTGTTTTGTGCATGTTCAAAATATTCGCCGACGGTCTGCGACCTTGTGCGTCCTTGGGTTCCTCGCTACGACCTAGCTGCGTCCCTGCTGCGTCCATGGCGACTGTGCTGCGTCCTGGGTCGTAGCAAGGTCGCAGTAAGGACGCAGTAAGGTCGCGAGGTATGTGTGAGGGCAGTTTGACTTGATTAAAAACACAATAATCAAACGACATTTATTTAAGTGTTTCAAAACGGAATATTCCGCTTAGTACTTAGTAGACTTTGACTTGTCTGATACTGGTATATCACTGCAGAGAAGTGAACCTCATTTTAAAAACTTCGGTCAGATATTTTCATGTTTATGTTAGATATCAATGATAAGTTTGGACCATTCACTACACATGTTGTTTAGTCATCAATATGAATGTTATTGGTAATCCAGTTTGGTTTGCACTTCCAGTTGTTCAGTGACAGCTTATCTAGAAAAATAAAGATTTTTATTATCAGTTTCTTAATTCGAGCAGCCCGGATCACTATATCAGGCGAATCAGATTTAAACGCAAATGAGACTCGTATATGGTCCATCAGTGCCGTCTGGTACCTTGGTGGAATTGCATAGATTCTGTGATGCATCTGAGTTTGCTGATTTACCTAGAAAACGCTTTGAACCAAGTCTTCTTTTCACTTCCGTTGGTGTAGAGGCTTTTGAACATTTGAATACATTCTCAAGGAAAACTTGCTGAGGTAATGCGAATGGCAGACGATGGCCTATGTCATTTTTTGTTTACAGCTGTAGATATTAAAATTTGAGGTAAGATGTCATCGTCGGCATTTATAAATACATTGCGTAGGTTCTTCGGAAACGATACAATTTCGGTCAAACAAAGATATGAATTTTGTTGGTGCATCAAACGAACTACAATTCACTACAATAAGCTTTGGTACTTTATACTTTATTACATGTGTCTTTATGACAATAACTATATATAATATATAACTAATATTAAACAGGTGCTGTTTGTCCATGTGGCCATTTTTATTACATTTGTCAGAAACTATTGCTGTACAAAAATAGTATTCGTGAGGAGAGCAAAAGCTACCTAGGTAATAAATATTGTTAATAGTCATTAACCATGAGACTGATTCAGGAGATTGACAAAAGAATACAAGGGTTGTGAGTTGTGGGCTTTGGTAAAGACCATTTAAACAGTTTTACTTAAGATTTCCACCACATGTTTGCACGTTCTCCATTATGTTTGCTACTTTTCTTTGGTTCTGACTAAACATAGTCATTAGCGCATACTTTTCATTAATAAAGAAAAAAAGAAATCATTAAATAAACAAAACGATACAAAAACAGTACAAAGTTTGACCAGAGCGCTTATGGATGCCTTCTGATATGGCCTTAAATTACTTGCAAGAGACCACAAACCCGGATCTCTTTTAGAGATCATGGAATAGTTGTTTGGAGTGGAATGAAAGTGTATATATCAACCTAACATGAAATGGTAAACGTATGATATTAAAAATGAAAGCACGCATAATTTTAAGTATGCCAGGATATCGTTTACTGCCTAAGAATATTCTGACACGTTTTACTAACATGTTTATCATACAAATAGAACTTCTTTAAAGAAACCTTTGTCATGTTGCAACAATGGACAATTTGTATTGTTCCATTTAATTATCTCGAGGTTAGCGACATATATCGGAACTCCCTAGAGTTAGTTCTAACATCAACGGCAACTTATAAAGCATCAGCTAAATCACGTTTACTAACATTATTATTAAATACAGATTCACTACAAGGGCAAAGTTTTCTAAATAACTTTCTGTCAAAACAGAGAATGGATTAAACTTTACGAAAGTCATGGGAGATATTTAGTAAATAGCAAAAACTAATGAGTGTTATATCTGTTCTAAAACCGCTCACACTTAAATTTTCCGCATATTGCATTTTTCAAGAGTTTGCTCTCTTTGCATATTTGCAAACGTTCATGGATGCCGCCATATTGGAAAACATATTGTAAAGAGAGCAGTGGTTTGTGTTGAAAATCTCTCTTGAAAATGGTTATTTGCCGAAAATTTGAGTGTGGGCGGTTTTAGAAACAAAATTCTACCGTTTCCTATAGAACAATTGACAACATAATGAGTGTTAGTTCATATTTGTCATGCTTTATCATCGCGGAATGCTTGCCAATTGTGTGAATATGTGTTTCTTTCCCGTTAACATCTATTATAAACCCGGTTCTTTAAGGCCAGTCAAAACAGTTTGCATGGTGCTGTAGTTTTCAAAGAGCAGCTGTTGACATGATTATCTATTTGACAATAAAAGTACTGAGTATTAATTATAATCACTTATTATCTTTCTGTAACTGGCAAGCTGTTGCTTAGATTATGAACAATATATGCTGTTGTATGTATTTGTTTGACGCCATGAACAAGTAGATCCATTGTGTTAGGAAAATAAACATAATGAAAGAACAAATTAAAAAAAAACTGATATCTTTTCATCACTGGCCATTGTATTTAGAAAATGTTGCTTAAAGGTTACAACAAGGATTACTTCCTTTTATTAACTTTGTGTCATGCTAAACATGTTCTATCTATATAAAATTAAGCTGATCCCGTTCTTAATACGTTTTTTTTATCCAAAAATCCTTATCCATTCCACTCTTAAAAGAGTCCAAATATGGTGATATTAAATCCAGATCCAGAAGGCACCAATTGTTATCCTATAATATGATCGCAAACTGTTTTATTTTCAAAGATTGGTTGTTTTAAGATGTACGTTGATGGGATGGGATTTGCCGGCATTCTTGCCGATACTGAGCAATGACATTTCTATCATTATAGCACATGGGCACTTATGAGGTGCCCAGGGGCTGAACCCGGCCGGTCCATTACTGACATCGACGAGTCAGGCATAATGCTGTCCCTGAACCCCAAGCGTTAGGAGGGAAGCCACTACTACCAACTTTAAAGTCTTTAAAATTGAATCTCCAGAACATTCCATAATTTTCTCCAAAACAAGAAGCAAGTTGATCCAGAAAAGTATAACAAGTAGAAATGATAACCGTGTTATAAACCCTCTCAAGGTCATCTGGGGTTGGGACTATCACATAAATAAAAACTTGACCTAAGCTTTAAGACTTTTGACCCAAACAAATAAGTACAAGAATAGAATCAATCACTTAATTAACACACATATTGTTATCGCCATACTGTCGATATAGATTAATTATTTATGCAAAGAACAATGTTCAACCGTACATATGTACGAATTGTAAGTTAACCTAGTTGTCTGTGCCAAGAAAAAGTGTTTCAAACAAATTACGACATTACAATCATTTTGTTAAACATAATACCTTTGTAAAGACAAAGGTGGTCTTCATAAAAACCCTTTAATGTTGCCATAAAAACCATACTTTAGTCCCAATGACCTAACTCTCATTGAATCATTTACGATGTGAACGGATGGATATCATTGAAGCTCTATATTTCCTATTTGACAACATTTGTTTTGATCAAAAACCAATACCTATGTCAGCTGTGCATCTGTAAGTCATATTTATTATATTAAACAAAAATTACCCTGAGATTTGTCCATTTCTACAGCCGCAATTCAGGCTGTTAACCTTTCTCTTGATTGCATTTCAAATCTTCCCGGTGAAAAATTGGTCGTGTTTACTGACTCTTGTTAGTACTACTGTCTATAAAAATCTCTTTTTTCACTCTCCAAATTAGAGAATTACTTTTGAAACTTAATGAACTTTTTCTTAATAAGAATATAGTTTTCTGTTAACTACCTAATCATGTAAGCATTCGAGGAAACGATGATACGGATAAGAGTGCAATATCTGCTTCAGCTCTTACTGACACAAATCTTTGCATCACACACGTTGATTTAAAACCACTTATAAATCGATATATTTTACAAATTTAACAAGGTGGGACAATAGTATTTTTAACAAATTACACGTAATTAGACCTTATGCCGACACCAATATCATTATTCACAGAGAAAAGAACAGAAAGACGTATATTTTACCCGTTCTCGCATTGGACGTACTAGATTAACTAATTCATATCGTTTAAAAAGAGAAGGTCGGTCTGATAATGTTCCTTGCCGCAAACCATTGAAGGTTGGTCATATTTTGATAAATTGTTTTGACGCAAAACCTATTCGTCCGAATTTAATGTCAATAACATGTACGATTTATTTAAGATTGTGTCTGATTCTAAAATATGGCTTTATTGGCGACTGCGCTTCTGAAAGACATTGTCGATACCTGTTAAACACTTCGTTCCACTTCACATTATTACCACGTGTATATAGTTTTGATTTTAACAAATTGTTAAATAGGTTCCGTAGGTTATACCATCACCTATATGCAGAACTGTAAAAAGGTTTTGAAGATTGGTGTTAGTCCATTTTATAATTTAATGAAATGCTTACAAAGTGTGGACAATATGTAATATAAATAGAGCTTTGGAAACCTACATTCAGCTAACTTTATGTCATTGAACTCATCGTCTGGATGTTTATTCCATGGATGTCAATCGTAATCGTTATTCATGCAATGTATTTCACCCATAGTTTGAACATAAAATAGTTGCATCGTAGGTAAGAAATGTAATTTTAATTAACAATTTATCACCAAGGTCCAAAGATATGGTCGAATTTTCGGGCACTTGTGAATTCTATACAGGTAACGATTAAAGTACAACCAAGTTTTTTGAAACTGTCCTAGAAAACTGGCTGAACGATTACAGCTTACCCAAGGAGAAACCTGTGTCTCTTGTTGATACACCTATTTCCCAATTTAGAAAATTTATTATACCTACTGAAAGAGAAGTAAATCCCGTATAAATTTTCGAACACTGTTATGACAGATTCTAATGATACCATACTCTATAGCAAAATCTTATGATAATAATAAAAAGACAACGTATACAAGGACCTTTTCAGGACAGGTAGGGGTGAAGGGGTTGAGTCGCCGACTTGTAACTCTTTTGACTGCTTAGCTTCTCAAGGCGTGAGTTCGAGTCGCGTTCGGGGCGAATGGCTTAAAGTTTTGTTTGTTAACATCCCATCGACACAATTGTGGTCATATTGGCAACTTCCAACTTATTATTGTAAATCTATGCCAACAACAACAACAAACAACAATGCCACATGGAAGGTAAGTCCATGTCAAGAATAATGTCCATGACTATACTCGACCGGATGTCATCTTTTCAACCTACCTTTCAGCTTACCTCCGTGCGTTCACATTTTCTCAAAGTGTAAGCCCGTTTATTTCGTGTCTTAAAATCTATGTTATAATAAAGAGAATCAAAACTGACGCTAAAGTGTGATTGTTTCACAATGAATGATGTTTGAGACATACTATCAGGTTAGCATTTCATGTTATTTTGAGAAAAAAATAATACGAAAACTTACATTAAAGACGTTTTATATTTGTTTTTATTATATTCCTGATACGTGAAAAGAAATACAATAATGACATGACGTAAACATCAAGCAAGTGGTCATGTTGACACTGTGGAGAGCACAACTTGTTTCACTTAAGCTACAAAATGCAAAAGATAAATTGTCTTACATTCGAACACAAGTAAACACTAAAATGATACCCCATTTCTTGAATTGAAATGCAAAATATGCACCTTTTATCATACATAAACAGAAATATATGGTAGTCGTTGCAAATAACCGACTTTCGGGTATGTTGATTATGTCAGTTTTTACGTACACTTGATTTGTAAAGATATTGGTCTTGTAAATATGCTAATGAAATGTGAAGAATATGTTTGTTTTAAGTCCACGGATAAGGGACAAACTATTTTGTTTAATTATTCTTTTTTCCATTTGCCTCTCTCTTTTTCCTCTTTCTCTTTCTCTGTCATTTTTTTTGCTCCCATATAAATGCTTAATGGTAAAAACACGTAATTCTAATATAGAATTTATTTATATTTACGGTTAAAAATAATGACGCCAAAATAATAAATCAGAAATATTGCTCTTCATCCATAGGGTTCCTGCGAGTTATTCGATAAATGCATGACATTGCCACCTGTCGCTAGCTAACATGAAACGTGCAATGAATGGCAACACACAGCCATGTGCCGGCAGCTAATATTTACACAAACAAATATTTATCTTGAACAGTTGCTAATATTAACAAAAAATAACATAGAATGCACAGTTTCATTGCGAAATTTATTTTATCTGCATAGGTACGTGTGATAGACGTTATCGAATATTCATTAGGATCTAGGTTAAGCGTAAATCTGAATAGCTTAAAGCACTTAGCTGGATAGGAGACATTTTATGCACATATAATATATGTATTTTTCTGTATGGGTAACTCTTTCTATATAAAACGCATATCTTTATAACGCAATGATTTCAACTACTACGCAACATCCAATGGTATTATATAATAACCTGCAAAACAATTAAGGTATATGTGCATAAGGCATTACGTATTTAACAGCAAAGAAACTGCTCAAGAATTGCAGATGAACTCCTTTGATTTTGAGATGCCTGCATGCTGTATTAACAGGAGGGTCGTTATCGCTGTACGAACACTTGTCTGTCCGAAGACGTTATGGATTTTTTTTGTGCGATAATGCTAGCCATAACAACCTCTATCCTATTGACAATAAGCATATTTGTAACATACAGACAGCTTGCACGAGGGGGTAATATTTTCATTTTTCTAGTTATGGTGATTGCTATCAGATGAAAAGGTTGTATCGACAAAGTATAATTTGTTGTATTGATCAAATCTGTGACAAATTGGTATTGTTCAGGCCCATTTGCCTTACATTTACAACATGGTGTATGTTAACAAGAGCATAAGAATGTTTTATTGCTTGCATTATATTTTCAATCGTTAGCTGATAACACGAACATGAAATCACTTTTTGTTACATATGTTTCCCCAGAAAACATTTTTCTGCACGTTTAAAGACGCTCGATAGATCTCCAAAAAGCGTTTTACCTTTTTATGTAGTATGTTTATGTATTTACTTCGCCACTTTATTGCAATAGCTAATAAAATAAATCTCTTATCTAAGATTTTAATGTTAACATCTGCAAAATGTCTGCGTTTAACTGCTGCG
Organism: Sinonovacula constricta; assembly: GCA_007844125.1. NCBI lineage: Eukaryota > Metazoa > Mollusca > Bivalvia > Cardiida > Solecurtidae > Sinonovacula > Sinonovacula constricta. The sequence continues at coordinate 78,737,693 of CM017558.1, forward strand.
TTATAATCGCTGTGAAGTGTTGCATAATTGTATGGATTTTCTGTTACGGACCGCAGTCGGCTTAAATGTAATAAGGAAAAGAGGGGTCTTTAGCCTACAGGTTGATGTCCTGCTAGGACAGTAATACATGTGACGGTCGTAAGAAAATTCCAAGGACGTCGCGTGATATACCGTCATGTGTTTACAGATTCCGATGAAAGCACATATAAAACAAATCTTAATGTAAATATATGAACCAACAAGACGTTTGAAACTTTGATGATGTAGATTGAGACTGTGAATGATTAAAAATCTGGGCACATAGACGGGCTGATTATGAACATTAGATATCTATCCTTTGCAATCAGCCGTTCAGTGCGTTATCGCTGGTTGAGTCTGTGTGTAGTTTGTCAAGTGAAGAGTTTTATAATTGTTTTAATAAACAATTATGTATGAACAATTATTGTTTAATTTACTTTTATCTGAATTGTCTAAGTGGGAGAGTTGAGGAGTAGACACAAGATTTAACAGATTTTAAAAACCTACTTCTTCTAATTTACAATTCCGAGACGGAAATCGGTTTTTACATAGATCCTGTACTTTCCTATCTTCAGATAAAAAAGTCTTAACGATTATTGCAAATTATATATTTATTACAAATATTTAACATTGTAAAGGCACATGCCACTGGTATTTATATGCTAGCGAAATGTAAAGGTTACCACAACACTGTGACTAGACGTTATTTTACAAAGAGCAAGCATAACAGTTCCACTTTGGGGTAAGGGGTGGGGGTGGGGGTCAAACCCTATTCTTTATGTCTCTTGCGCGAGACGATCATTGACCAAACTCATCAGAGTGGTGGAAGTTTCTAGTTGTCAGGGCTAGATATATCCAGAATGATCGTTCGGAGTCCCATGCGTGAGCTTCGTCGTCGAATCATTGATCTGTTTACGAACAAAAAGACAGCTAACTTAAGGACAATAGAATTATGTAGGCTAAATTAAATCTAAAAGTCCATGTTTATGAAGATTTCATTTCTCGCAAAACAAATTTATTATGTTTTGTATGGAAGATTGATTGGGACATATTACCATGATAACTTAGTGTACTTTAGGTAATGTAATTTGTGTGTATTTTCAGCTCTAACGTAGTATTAAATACATAAATTAAATGTGCAGTCAATATTGGTTATTCTGAAAAAAGTTGCTCATAATGGACGTATTTTCTCAAACCTTCAAACCTTGGTATGTTTTCTCTCCGTTTTTATAAATGCTCTTATCAACATTTTAACAGAAACATTTAAACTTTTTTGCGTATTTTAATTAGGGGGAATTATAGGACCTGTAATATGGAATATAGAAAATGTGAGATTTACCTCCACAAAATGTCATGAAAATAATAATTAAAGAAATAATACATAGTGCATAATAGCAAATTAAAGACTGATTCACTCAAAGAAGTCACTGTTTCCGCGTTAGTGTCTTTTCTTTTTTAAGAAGCCATTTATTTGCCAAGACATAGTTAGCCTAGTCATAATTACATCAATCAAACATCAAACTGGACGATGATATTTAAAAAGAAAGTATTTTTTGAGAAAGTCGTTTTACGTGCAGCCTGAAACAAAACTCACATCAGACAATAATACAGAAATCAGAACTCAATCTGCAACTATAATCGAAGTATGTATGATGTATGACGAACACAATAATACTAAAGCAGTCTATAACCTATTAATGTGTTACGGATAGCAAGGAAGGACAAGTCCTTCACAATTTAGAAATAGACAGTGTTTCAGTTCAGGCTAATGTTCTGTTACCAGGCTATGTTTTAAAATGGTCAAGTTTGGTGATGTCCTTATCTTTAAACTTTAGTGCGTACTTAAAGAACACAAGATGTCTACAAGACCATATATATTACACATTTTTAAGTGTGTGCACGTGCGTGTTTGTGCGGGTGTGTGATCAGTAAGAATGTGTAGATATTATCGCTGTTTGTGTGTTGTGATCATTTAGAAGTGCAGGGAGCATCGCTGTCAACAGCCTCGGCATCTGGTCATTTTGAAACCTTATGTTTTGTCAAAGATCAATGTTATTTATTTTTACGCCATCTTGATTATTTATTCTACCATTAAAGAATGCAAACACATGTGATTCCGGGAACAAAGGAAATATTGGAGTACTTATTTATTCGCTTTAAAAGGCTAAAATTAGTTCTTTTGATGACGCATATAGATAATATATATTCAACAGTCTCGGTGCATATGCATATGTATATTCTTGTGATTTGTAATACTTTTATGTCTCATGAAATCCAAGAATTACTTCAAAAAAGCTTTACCATTCGTTATATGCACCACAATGACATTTTAAAATTATGGTGTCACCTTGACCTTATGCTACAAAATAGTCTGTATACATGTATAATCACACCCTGGATACCCTTCGTATACCAGTTCACTACGATCTACGGGTTACTTTTAAAAAAATGGCACACAGTACATAAAATATTTCACGTTTGAAATTGAAAATTTGAGCTTGGCAGAAAGACGTACGAACGGACAGTAAAAGGCGGGCATATATATATATATATATATATATATATATATATATATATATATATATATATATATATATAATAACAAAAGTATACATTCAATTAAGAAGATGTGGGATTCGCATGTTTTATTACAAAAAGAACAATTTCTTTGTGTAGATATTGACCATAAGACGCATTGTTATTTCAATATGTGACGACAAATCTCCTTTACAAGTTGTTTTACATATATGTATGTGTGTGGTTTTTGCACAGCAATATATGCAAGAATAATTATGAAATATATATTTAATATATGTTTATTTATGTAAAAATAACAATTTTAAAAATGTATTTTATGCCTTTATACCTTAAAGCGATACTGTGTGACAAGACACCGCAATGAATTCGTCACAAAATGCCATCATATATCATAACATGTTAACGGGACTGCTAATACACAAACACGTCAAGATTTTATATTTGGAAACTTATAACACGTGTGTTTGGACCCACTTAATGTTACATCACACATGTTATAATGCTGTCAGGAAATGTACAATAAATATTTGCAATAAACACAATAAAAAATGAAGTAAGATGTCTAAGGCAATTTGTCATACCCGGCTGTTGCGATATTTTATACTTTTCATTTATATGGTATTAGTGCTATATTTAGTGCTTGTATCATTACATGAAAGAAACACTGAATTAGTACATTATTTATTTTGATAAAAATATTGCTTCGTGTTTTGTGTAAATTTATCACCGGAAACCTACGCAATGCTTCACAAGGACCTTACTTAATTTGAACTTGATATTTGAGCTATATAGCTAATTTAACATTGAAGGTATATACACTAGGTAGAAGGCATATGTACTAACTATGAAATGTATCATTCATACAGTTTTTCTTGACAAGGAAAGCTATAGATCGATCTGTATATGTCAATGTACGCAGGTGGTATGTCATAGAAAACAAATGGCTTTTGAGTTAAAATGAATTTCCCATTTTTTTGTGTTTGCGAATCTTGTTAAATGTTTTGAGTATTGGCTCAGCATTCTTAATTTTGGTCTTAAGTCGCGTCCGTAACAATGAACAAAATGTCAATACCAGAATTGAATACCATTTTGCTGACGTTCATGTTTAAAAAGTGCACGCTGCCGTGCATAGTTAATAAGCTGCATTCGCGATTATATCAGCAAAGTAGACCAATTTATGGTTAAATTTAAATTTTGTTAAACTTATAACCACAATGAATAATGGTTTTCAACACATGTCAACACATACCATATAAAGAAACTATTACTGAGACTGCTAATGGTATTTAGAATACAAATGTAATTAAATCGTCGTACCATGATACAAGCGTATACGTAAGTACACAACAAAACTGTTGAGAATATTTTATGGATAGTGGTACATATTATCTGTTTTGTTTTTTTGTTTTTTGGGTTTTACGGCACACCGACACTTGATAGGTCATACGGCGCCGAACATATTATCTGTCATCTGTTTATTACAAGATTAAAATGAAATAAACTTGTCTACGCATGCGGCGTATGTTTCTTAGTCTTCTGTAAATCTTTTAGTTATTCCAAGTACAAATACTATTTCTAATCAGTTTTCAAAAGAGATCTCTCTATTTTATTTTATCTATAATCATGAACTGGAAAATGATGGTATGATTGTGCTGCGCATATCGTTATTCAACAAACCAATGTTATGTGTATTTTGAATCGGTTTTCACATTTAAAAATACCGTATTTATTTTCGTACATGCTATAATGCAACCCCCATTTTTTATCCAAACCAATTTTCCAGTACGTTATCTTATAATCCGTACATTGCACTCGGACACAACGGACATACATTACAAATTAAACAAACACCAAATAAAAACGAACAGATATAAAATTGACATTATTATTGCCATCTTTCGGATGTCAATACTTAAAGCAAGCGCTTTCCTTATTTATCAACAAGATACTTTGAAATAAGTATTTTCTCTGATTATTACAACTTCATTCCTATTTTAACACAATTCAAATAATGTTTAACAGTTTTATAAATTGACACGTACTAAACGCCGAATGCGTCTGAAAACTCCCGGCATTATAATAATATATTTACCAATTCATAAATGTCATCGAAAAATTTTACCATTGGTACCCGGCCATGTATAATAAGTGTGCCCCTTAAATATTGAAGAAACCTGCTATGATTGAACATGGCTTTTGTTGTTGTTGCTGTTGTTGTTGCTGTTGTGGTGGTGGTGGTGTTGTTGCTTGTATTGTAGTTGTGTTGTTGCTGTTGTTGTTTTTGTTGTTTTTGTTAAGAGTAATGCTATATCACATCGTCCCCCATCAACTATGAAGAAGAGTTTTAAAACATGACATGTTGCTACATTCCACCCCCGGATTATTAATTGTGCGCGACGAAAACTGGCGTTTATTGTTGTCGTTTATGTTTGTCATGATTTCAATCGAAGTCACTATTATGTATATATATCTTATCGCAGGTGATCGAAACCCATTTTCCACACTTTACATAAATGTATTAGGATAATCACTCAAGTTGTGGCTTCATGGTGGTTATGTTCTTTCTTAAATACTTCACCTGCACATAACATACGGGTACAGACAGTCGAGAAACAAGATGCCCTACTCTCGATATAAGGAGTAAGTGCTTACGTCATCAGGAGAAAGGTGTGACCGATGTGTTCTTGAACGTTCATATTTGCGACAAATTAGAAATGAGAGATATGTGGACGGCACATAATAGGAAGGACACTCGAATGACATTTGTCTCACATTTTATCATATCCTACTAATACAATATCCCAATTCCCTCCTAACGCTCGGGGCTCAGGGGACAGACTTACGCCTTACTCGTCGGTGTCAGTATAATGGACCAGCAGGGTTCAGACCCTGGGCACTTCATAAGTGCCCCTGTGCTTTAGTGATAGAAATGTCGCAGAACAGTATCGGTAAAAATGCTGTCAAATCACACAAACACACACACACACACACACATACACACACACACACACACACACACACACGCACACACAAGCAAAATATCCCAGTTGTTTTATCTATGTTGAAGGATTTTGCACGAATAATAACAAATATGGTGGAGATAATCTGCTATGGGGTATTTTAATGTCCTACCACGGAATATTAATTTCGATACACCAATTAGCAGTCAATCACCGATTATCTATTTTGTTTACTTATATGGGTATTTACGATTCATCTGGATATCAGTATCAACGTTTATTGATTTGCAGAATCAACATAGGACATTGTGCTTGATTTCTTTAGTAAGGTACTACACGAATATCGTCATGGCGAATAAAACTACTTTTACAAAGCATAAAATATTGTATTATCCTCCTTATAAAAACTTTTTTATATTTTATAACAAGTTCTCAAAAGAGCGCATGCCCCAGTTGCGTAACATTATAATCTCTAGCCATTTGTGTTGTATCAAAACAAATATATTGGAGCGTTTACAAAAGTCCCAAAAAGTTAAGTGGCAGTAATAAGTTTTATTCAGTCCAGAACATTATTAAAACGTTAATACGCCAATTTAGTCAGACCAACGAGTTTTACGAGTTTTAAAGCAAATAATATACATGTTTGTAACGAGAAAATTATGCTTGAAACAAAAAAGAATATGTAGTAGGTCAGATACCAGGAGTTATCAACCGTGAACCCATAAAAACATCAGCAGTCTGCGTGTATACGTGCTGCATATTTCAATCTGTCGTCAAACGTACTTCCCACGAGGACAAAATGCTTGTTTAATTGTCATTCGCAACTGCTGTAACAGTTGTAGCGAAAAGCAAATATTCGTTGCTGCTAAATGAACTATGTAGCTTGACGGCTGGTGCAGGTTTGGATGGTTCCTTTCATTATATCAGTAAAAAGATAATTATAAATCCGAAAAAAAATCTAGACTTGTTTCCGCAATTGAAACCACACGTCGGTAATTATTCGAATAAAATTGAAACGTTGTCAAGTAATATGATATAATTGTTTACTTTTAACGAAATTTTGGCGGAAAAGCGTTACAAAACAAAGATACCGGGACAAGCTGGGCTCGTACATGTATATAAGTCGGTCGACACACGTAGCCGTCTGCGTTTTAAGTCTTCGAATATCCGGAGTTATTAGGTGGACAGCGAAAGGTTTTAAGTTCGCACGGAATCCTATCACGTGCGCACGCGATACCTATTACGTGCGCATGCGATAGGTATAACGTGTGCACGCGATAGATATTGCGAACGCCCGCGATAGGTATTATTTGCGCACGCGATAGCTATTACGTGACCACTAGACATCTATTACGTCCGTACCCGATATGCATTCCGCATTTGGACCCTGGACGGGCTTCATCGCAAGAAAGAGTTCGACGCCCCGAGTGATGGTCTAACATACAGCGGTTAGGGCAAGTGTTGTTTTTTTTTTTAAATTGGCGACATTAATCATTCGGCCACGGAGGCCACTAAATGATCCAAGGACAAAAATGAGTAGACCTTCCCGCGGGTATTTTTATCAGCAATGTAAAAAACAACAACAGTGTGGCCATTTTCCGAGAATTTAAGCTCTCAAATCCGCCATTGAGAAAGCACTTACAACGTGCATGGGTTCCCAAAAGAATCCGGGTTTTGCCATAATTATGGCATATCGGGCCTCGTAACGAAGCGAGGCGCGAGATTTCGGCGAAAAACGAAGTTAATCGCTTTGTGCCAACCGCTCGACCGCACTTTACGCTAAGGTTGTGCGCATGCGTGACATGGTAGTCGGAAAATTTGAAAACAGTGAGAACATCCTTTTACTCACTGTTCACTTGTCACATTTAATGTCATGCTATGCCTATATTTTTGTATATGACGATGAGCTTGTTATGCTTAAGTCAAAATAATTGTTTCGTTCGTTCGTTAACCGTTCATTAACGGCCACGCCCCTCATGAATATTTATATCAAACAGCGATCGGGAGACGATTAGAGTATTGAGAGTTGCACCATTCATCAAACGTTCATCAAACTATTTAATAAAGTTTAATAAAATAAGCATTTTCAGTCTGTATGATGATCCTGAAACTTAATAGTCAACAATGTCTTAAAGTAGCATGTAAGCATGATATAAGCTTAGTACATTCCTTTCCAAAAAACTAAGCGGTATATCTTTTTAAAATTGAAGATAGTGCAATATTATTTGACAAGTGTTCATTATAAATAATAAACATTACAATATTTGCACATTGTCTCAAAATATATTTTACAAACAAAGGTTTCGATCCCAATCACCTGCATTCAAAACAGCTGGAGCAACAATTTACCAGGTCAACTACTCAATCTCACCCATCAATCATTATAGTCATGGACAGATGAGATATAGACCAGGTCAACCATATATACATGGTGATGGACAGATGTATACATGTCTCAGATATATAGACCAGGTCAACCATATATACATGGTGGTGGACAGATGTTTACATGTCTCTGAGATATAGACCAGGTCAACCATATATACATGGTGATGGACAGATGTATACATGTCTTAGATATATAGACCAGGTCAACCATATATACATGGTGGTGGACAGATGTTTATATGTCTCTGAGATATAGACCAAGTCAACCATATATACATGGTGATGGACAAGTGTATACATGTCTCAGATATATAGACCAGGTCAACCATATATACAGGGTGATGGACAGATGTATACACGTCTCTGAGATATAGACCAGGTCAACCATATATACAGGGTGATAGACAGATGTATACATGTCTCTGAGATATAGACCAGGTCAACTATATATACATGGTGATAGACAGATGTATACATGTCTCTGAGATATAGACCAGGTCAACTATATATACAGGGTGATAGACGGATGTTTACATGTCTCAGAGATATAGACCAGGTCAACTATATATACAGGGTGATGGACAGATGTATACATGTCTCTGAGATATAGACCAGGTCAACTATATATACAGGGTGATAGACGGATGTTTACATGTCTCTGAGATATAGACCAGGTCAACTATATATACAGGGTGATGGACAGATGTATACACGTCTCTGAGATATAGACCAGGTCAACTATATATACAGGGTGATAGACGGATTTTTACATGTCTCAGAGATATAGACCAGGTCAACTATATATACAGGGTGATAGACGGATGTTTACATGTCTCAGAGATATAGACCAGGTCAACCATTCATTCCCACCTGTACCAACCATATATACATGGTCATGGACAGATGAATACATGTCTCAGAGATATAGACCAGGTCAGCCATTCATTCTCACCTGTACCAACCATATATACATGGCCATGGACAGATATATACATGTCTCAGAGATTTAGACCAGGTCAACCATTCATTCTCACCTATACCAACCATATATACAATATAATTATATATATGACCTCTGGCTTGAAAAATTGAATTAATGGGCATCACATGTAATAAATTCATTTCTTTTAAACAGCGCCACATTGACCATGATTCTCGCTCCAAGAGAAGAATTCAGGATACTAAGAAACTTGGGTGTCCTGTTAAAATTTACGTCGAAATGGTCATGTATTCACCTAATACACTATAAGTAATATAGTTTCTTGCCTTATATTGACAATTTGATACATAATAGATTAAATAATTCTGAATACCTATTGAGCTGAAATGCTATTCATTTTTAAATTGATTCATTATTAACTAATCGACATAAAGTTTATCCTAATGTTGATAAAAAGAATTAATTACCAGTAGTATTAATCCTATGTTATATTGTTGTTTAATTTACAATATTATTTTCTCCACACTTACATTGGTATTACAATATTACACTTTTGTTAAGTGGATGCAAAACGTAACAAATATTACACTTTCCATAAGAAAGTGAACTGTAACAGGTAACTTTAAAGAGCTACAGGTAAATTATTATTGTAAAAATGAAGTGTAAAGGTCACAAAAGTGCCAAAAAGACCACTCCTGTTACATATCATATGTTGATGTTGTCTGGTGTTAGAATCCATAGCCTGATATTCAATTCATGTTGCTCCAGGTAGATACTACCTGAGTACTTGGTCTATCCCAGAAAGAAAGCAGTCATGTGGAATTATTATATATGAACAAAAGTGGTTGGCCTATGAACTCTTAATTTGAATATAGGTTTAAAATAAGTTATCATACATTTCACAGTATGCCGAGCAGTTGTTGGCTGCTGGAAAGGTTGACTTCCCCTGGACTGAGTGAAAAAATCAACAATAACAGGAAAAGCATTGGTGTGACATAACTAAATTATGGAAAAGATAAGACAAGAGTATGTAAACATTATAAAAGACATACACACAAAGTTTGAAAACTAATCCTGGCAACAATTTATAAAAATAAAATCAACCTAACTATTGGGGGTTCATTGGACTTTACAATTATGAAAGGTTTGAATGTTCTCTGAACTATTCATAAAGTGCTCACAGACAGGCAGCTTTCCGATATTGAGACATCAGTCAGATTTGGTTTATCTGCCTATCAAAGTTTCCTTAAATAAACTGAGCTTCCATTTCTGTTACCTTGTGATGTTCTATTCTTTACATGATAGTTTGTTTTATAATCATTCAGTCAAATTAGCAATAATATGTCATATATACATCTACATATATACATATGTCATCTAGTTGACAGGATTATACTTGGTATATGTATACCAAGAATAATCCAGTCAACTAGATGACAGTGTTCACTTATGATCAATACTTTTTGTTCATTTAAAACATTTTAAGGGCTTATGTGTACTTCTATATGTACGTTGAGTCATATTATCGCGAAATCTCGTGGTATGGGATTTCATAGTATGCGATACTGCGACAGTGCGAGATCTCTTAGTACAATATCATTTATCGCGTACTGTCCCGTCGGAATATCTGGTCTCGCCCGATTCGCGTGTCTCGGCCGAAGGACGAGAGGCACGATATACGATTTTCCATATGACACTAATGGGATTTCTTATGGTTCAGTGTACACCTTAAGGTTTAGCCAATCAAATTTCTTGAAATAGATATATTAGAATTAATAGTTCCACTCCAGTTTTAAAATCTAACTCACAACATGCATAAAACCGTTGCGTCAGCACACGGTCAAAATGACCTGTGTGAATGCACTCGGTGTATTGTGGGTAAAGTAGTTCTTCAACATGACTGTTATGAATACGGAAGTGATTGCTAAAATGAACAAAACAAGTACGAAGAGGTATACAACAGATTATTTTGGCATTTTTTTATACATTTTAATAGTTAAAATATGTTTCATGCAAACATTTTGAACTAAATTTTGTAAACGGTCCAGACTTTAACGTAGTGACGTCACACGCTATGTATAGAATGGACATATTACTGTTTAACGAAAGCGAAAGTAGCAAAACTTGCTCATCGTATTTTTTTCTATTTATCTATAAATATCAAGACTTTAAAAGTTTCTGGACATAGAAAAAGGCCTTAGAATATGGTTGTTTAGTCATTTATCTTAATTCAATGAATATTATAATCGAACGTATTTCCTACGCGGAACTATTTTTTATGTAGGCACAAATCTCATATTTTGGGTTAAGAGTTACGAGTCGTAGTATAGAGATGACTTTAACGTAGTGACGTCATACGCTATGTATAGAATGGCATAAAACTACATTAGAACTCTGCCGCTGTTGCTAATGGTCATAGTAATGATAACTTGACTGCTGCCGTAGAGGATGGTGATCTTGAAGACGACGATATTACTGCTGCTGCTGCTGCGGCTGATGATGATGATAATGATGATGATGATGATGATGATGATGATGTTAGTCGTGGTGTTGATGGTGGTGGTCGTGATGATGATGAAGGTGGTGGTAGTGATGATGATAATGATGATGATGATGATAATTGTGATGATGATAATTATGATGATGATGATGATGGTGGTGGTGGTGGTGGTGGTTGTAGTGGTGGTAGTAGTGGTAGTGGTGGTAGTGATAATAATTTTGGTGGTAGTAATAATGATAATGATGACGATGATGATGATGATGATGATGATGATGATGATGTTGATGATGATGATGATGATGATGATTATGATGATGATGATGATGCTGCTGATTATGATGCTTATTGTAATTCTGCTGCTCGATGCTGCTGCTGCGCTGCTGCTGGTGCTGCTGCTGGTGGTGGTCGTGGCGTTGTCGTGGTCGTGGTGGTCTGCTGCTCCTTGTGGTGGTGGTGCTGCTGCTGCTCCTGCTGCTGCTGCTGCTGCTGCTGCCGGCGGCGGCGGCGGCGCCGGCTTCTGCTGCTGCTGCTGCTGCTGCTGCTTGGTGGTGGTCGTGGTCCATGTCGTGGCCGTGGTGCTCGTGCTGCATCACTTGTGGTGGTGGTGGTGGTGATGATGATGATGATGATGATGATGATGATGATGATGATGGTGCTGCTGATGATGATGATGGTGATGTTGGTGGTAGTGTTGGTGATGATGAAAATTATAATGATGATGGTGATGAGGAGGAATGGTGGGGGTGGTGGAGGTGATGTTGATGAACACTCATGCAACTTTTATTTTGGTCCTAAACTAACTACCTACATGAATAGTACAAAATAAGTCATGGTTCTCAATATACACAAGTACCAGACAGCGGCTCAATAACTTGTCATAATTGACTGCTTAGGTGCGCATACCTGCCGACTATATAAACAAAGTCAGATCACATTTCTGCCATTGTCGAGTACGTTAGTAGTGCATCTTGACGAAGATTCTGTGACTTACCAAGTGAAAAAAATCATAGCACCATGAGGCCATGCCAGGTTCTTGCCGTGACATTATGCTTAGTAGCTGTTGATGTATTAGGAGAACCAATGAAAGGTAAGACAATTACAAAATTTACCTATATCTTGTCCTAAACGTACTTATTTAAATGTAGATGCCTTAATACATGTATGTACATCATGTTATGTCTAGGTAATTAATGTTTTTATTCATTCATAGGTTAAACCTATATCGACTTAAATAAAATAAATGCTTATAATAATAACAATAATGTGACGGAATACAAAAACCAAACAGAATGCAAATTTACAAAGAATATGAAAATATTAGTTTGGCTTTCGTCTTTTTACACATTTTTGTCTCCCAAATCGTCCGAATCCGAATTGCTGCAGACCGCTTCATTTTCCGAAACTATACAGTTTCTTTCACTGGCTCAAGCATAACTGTTCCTACCATGAAACCACTACATTTTCTCAACTTACACCAGTCGTCCACAGAAAAAAAATCATTTTAACACCTATGATTATTTTTGGGATTATTACCTCTTGTTATTAACTCCCGTGACAAAAGAACGCTTTATATACGCCTTCTTCTAGTGATGTCATAGCAAAGAAACTTTTCCTGAATAAATTTTGAAGCAGTATGATGAGAGGTCAATTAATCGGTGATTTATGCAACTAAACAGATTTTATAAATGACTAAGATAATACAAACTCGAGCTCTAAATTTAACCTTAAAATATGGACAATGCCCTTCCACTTGATTGCAATGATAAAATTTATTTTCAAACTAAGGATTATTATGATACATTGTCAGTTTCTAATGCTCACATCGTCTTTTTTAATAACTAGTTAACGTTTTATGACGCTAAACTAGGGGACAATACAGAGTGTCAAGTTAGTATAAATTACAAGGGTGACTCATGATAACATGTATTTAAAACCACCTTAGTAAAAACAACTAATGCATAACCTAAAAACACACTGCAAATGAATGTCATGGTAATTATAAATGTGAACAAAGAAATTGTAAATGTGAACGTGGGAAAGTAAGTTTTTAAATGAAATGGTATGTGTATGCCTGTTTATATTTTTATTTTAAATTTTGATATTCTATGATATAGATATAGCACAAAAATGCCCTTTGTGAGTGAGGCTGTCGTACGAATCTCTTACATGTAAACTATGTTGTCATTGAAATCATCCTATAACAGTGTTATTCATTTGTTACTTTTACGTATTTCATCTCCGCCTATTAACATGCTCCTGCAACCCATTATACGCTCCTCGTGAGTTCTGTGTCTTATTCGATTATATTAGTAGTTGACTTTCAAGCATTTTAAGCATCATTTTCATATAAGTGATTCTAGTCCCCGCTTTCGATTACCAAGTGAGCACATTTTTAAACGACATCATAGCATTTTTTAATATGACGATATTATATTTCATTTGTTTTGTTAATTTATGACGCTGTTTTAGAGCTCTGTAAACTGGTTTAAGCCAATCAGTCAATCTTTTTTCCCGAAGGAACGGTAGCTGTGTTCGTTTCACAGTTTTCTGTAAAGTCTCATCTCAGTGATTCTGACATTTATTAACTTAACTGGAATGTGTGTATAAATTTGTACTGATTTTTTTGTTCTTAATCTTGACTATTATGTTGTAATGCTCACAAGACTTTTTGACAATTTATTATTAGATAGGGTTGTGTTTCGAAAAATGGAAATTGCTGCTTTAGTCGAAGAGCTATGTTGCATTCATGTTGATTGTTTAAATACAAATTGACTCTGTAGTCGACGGTCTACGTTACTTTCAAGCTAATTGTTTGAATGGAAATTGTTCCCGTAGTTGAAGGGATATGTTAGATTCAAGTTGATTGGTTGAATAGAAATTGATCATGTTGTCGAAGGGCAAAGTTACATTCAAACTGATTGTTTTAATAGAAACTGATCCTGCAGTCGGTGGTTATGTTACCTTCAAGTTGATCAGTTGAAGGGAAATTGCTCCTGTAGTCAAATGGTTATATTACATTCAAGTTGGTTGTGTGTAGGGAAATTGTTCTTGTTGTCGAAGGGCTATATTGCATTCAAGTTGATTGTTTAAATTGAAATGATCATGTAGTCGAAGGGCAATATTATATTCAAGCTGATCATGTAGTCCAAGGGCTATGTTACATTCATAACATAACATAACAAAACATAATTGTCATTATTTTACATATAAATATAGCCAACAAACATGATAATATGTAATCTCTACATAACGTACAAAAGGTGTTAGTATTTGCAGAGAAGTGGAAAAGGTAATATGTTTAACATAACGAAGTTAGTATGTGTTGCTGTTATCTCTTAATTGGAAAGCATGATTTACAAATAATGCAATATTTCGTGAGACATTAACATTTTCAGTTTTAGGGAGTGAGGCAAATTTATGCAAAGTTGGCCAGTGACAAAGATATGGTTTCAAATATTCTTTTCTTAATTCTCTATATTTCGTACAAACAAGTAAAAAAGGTATTCCGTTTCAATGACGTTCATCGAATAGTGTATGCATTTCCTGTCTCAACGGCCAAATCGTTAGAGGATAGTCTGAACTTTGTCAGTGACGTTCTATATTTATTAGCAGTTACATTGCTTAAGTATGTTTCTCTTTCAAAATTGCATTTAAATAAACAATAAGGTGCTAGACGTCTTGAATAAGGTACATTACTATGCCTGTTCCGTTAGTAATTGTCAATGATTCTTTGTTCTATTGTTACAGATTTTACATTTATTCTCTTTTGACTTTGCCATATATGACCTAGGCCAATGTTGGAAAGGATTTCTTTTGTTTGATTCGCCCAATTTGTATTGTCATACGTGTTTCCATTTTCTGTATCTTAAAATAGTTGGCGGTATACTAAATTAAGTAATCCATTGTCTGAGTTAACTTTTTCAGCCAGTATTTAATCACAGAGATGTGTCTCCGTAAACTTCATCGAGGTTTGTTGGGTTTTTTTCACGCCTAGTTTTTTAGTAAAAACTTGCAATGCACTTGTTTAATGTCGTTGCTAGGATAATAATCCCAAACTTCCGCTCCGTTTTTCAAAACTGAACCTTTTAAACTATCAAATAGTTTGATTTTTCGCTCACTGAAAGTTACAGCTGGTTAAAAACAATAAAAAACATTGTGAAATGAATATAACGAATGTTTTGATAATATTTTTTGTCTCCTAATCCAGCTTCCATTTTTAAATAGATGGATACCGATATATTTTAATGAGGCCACAATTTCAAATTCAGCACTGTTTAATCTAAAGGTGTGTCGTGTTGGTCTACCCTTTTCAAAAATCATGACTTTACTTTTTCTTAACGGTAGTATACATAGCTTTTACGGCGGCTACCATTCTAGAACTAACATTTGCTTGCGCTAGTTTATGCCACAGAAATGCCATGTTTATTTTATCGAAACATTCTTCGTAGTCCAGATACCGACAATAGAGTTTTTTATTTGTATTAAGTGTCTTTTATATAATTGAATGAAAAAGAAAAATACAATCAATTGAATATTTTTTCTTTTGAAAACCAAACTGGTTAGGAATATTTTTTCATGTCTAACAGACCATTTTGTGAAACGATTGAACAATACTTGTGAATATTTTTCCTATTTATTTTATTTATTAGTGTTTCCCCTCTAGTCTTTGCTCCCATCCTTATTACCTCCCTTATGTGTCGGTACAATTATGCCACTGCCCTATGAGCTTGGATATGAACCACTATCAAATATTTTACTAAAAAGTTTGAGAATGACTGACGCTAGTATTTCAAAGCATTTTTATAAATTTTGGCAACTATATTATCTAAACCGCCACTTTTATTGTTATTCTGGCAGAACACTGCTGTTTTTACTTCTTCTAGTGTTATATTGCTATCTAATTCATCATCACACACGCTCTCCTTTTTTGAATATGTCCACTGTCTTCATTTGTTTCGCCCATCTCGTACAATTTTCTGAAGTGTTCATACAACTAATTGATGTTTAAATGCTCGGATACTGTATCTTGAATTGTGTATTATCAGTGTCATCGTTTCTTTCATCATAGTGTAATGGACTATTACACGAATACATCTATTTACCACTCAGTGCAAACGTTACGGGACAATGGTCGGAGGACTCTAAATCAGTGACCAAATTAAAATTTCTATCTATAATAGGAATAATACTATTGTACTCGACCCTTTAATGGAATGCTATGTATATTCGCCAACACTTGCGTCAGAATGCAGTCGATCGTTACCAATAATAACACCTGTACTGCTACATAATTCTAACAGACGATGCACATTCAAGGTTATTGTTTTAATAGAAATTGGTCATGTAGTCGAAGGGCCAAGTTACATTCAAGCTGATTGTTTGAATACTGCTTTAAAAAGTTACACTTCGGTTGTTTTAAAAACAGATTTTCCTGTTTTGTAATTAGTTGGGCGTTAAGTGAAAGAGATACGCATGTTTGACGTGCGTGTCATTAAATAAGCCGTTTCAAACCAGAAATGCTTTTTTGGTTTAATGGATTTACTTATATCTAAGAAGAGTTTAGAAAGCATCAAAGTATCACTTTTAACATCTAACAGTCAAATAAACATATTCTCCATGAACATGTATATACAAAAATATCTACATGTACTTAAACAAAATTAAAAGTACAACATGCGTGTTCTTAAACAGAAACGTGTACGTCATGTGAGAATATATGTTGTTATCATATATTGCATAGTATATGTTACCCTTCTCGTTGGTTCTGCTTTTGGGGCCTGCAGAAGGCACAAAAAGGTCTTAGTGAAGACGACAAACACGAGGCTCTCGCCAGGAATGTTTTAATGTAGTGCGCAGGCGCCCCGGTGCAAAGGTGAAAGGTTAATTTGGAAAAAAAAGGTCTAGTATACCTACACCAAAAGTATAAGGGGTTATGCAATATGATGCGATATACGTATTAATTAATGAACTGTGATTTAATGAGGTTTGACCTACATGTACTTTATATTGGCATAAGTAAAATTTAGTACTAGGAATTTGGAGATGAGATTAGCAATTAGATGCTTAATGATAGTTAGAAAGAATAATGACTCTACTAAATGTTTAAGAAGATGAGGATGAGGAAAGATAAGTTAGATGATTTAGTAACATATTGAGTCTGTTACATATATATTCAAATTATTCTATTTTCAGATACTTAACATCTCACAAACTAAATATCTAAAACATTTTACTTATCTCAGCCCGCTTTAGTAAGAAGGGGCAAGCAATTTTTGACAATGCAGAAACAAACACCATTTACGCTGGGTCCCTGGTTCTAATGAATGACAGGGAAAACAGTTCTAATCTGTAACTAAACATAGTAAATAATGAAACAATGAAACAATCTCTTTAAACTCTTTATTTCGGTGCAGTCGGCATTTTTCCAAATACAAAACCATGCTGCTATATTTTACAAACCAAAATGGTGAATTAAAGATGGCGCTGTGGGTTTGCAAATAAAAAGCAGCAAAATATACAGTCCTTCATTGCTGTTTTATATTTTGCAAAAGCCCGACTTGGCCGAAATGTTAATAAATAGTGTTAAGAGATTGTTATATTGAGAAAACTCCCTATCGGTTAGTTACTAAACAGCTGAGATGGAAATATTATTATACATGGCTTTTCCCATACAGGTAAAGTACATCTAATCACACACGCTTAGGGCGCTTCACAATTCCTGATTAATATCGGACAAATGTAAACGTTGTAGAAATATTTTCTCATCGAAACCTTGCAGAAGATGTTATTATTATTCCTATAAGTATTTAATATTAACATTAATTTATAATTGAAAGTGAAGATCCCAACACCTGACATCCTATTTCAACTGAAAATTGCCTAGGATCTTTACCGTTACAATAGATTACCCTTAGGTTGGGAACACTGGCTCTGTCTATTCTGTATATTCTATTAATATTCATGCTGCCAACGTTAGTATTGCAGACAATGACACGTACGAGATGCAACAGAAACTGAACCCGTTTGATCATTTTATGCCGTACTAGTAGTTATACCAGAATCATACACGATTACCACATTTTTTTTTTGGATTTGGTAGTCGTGTCTCCTAATCTGCATGGAGAGCCTCAACGACGCAGCTGTGTGGGTATGTGGATAATATTAATGGCTTTTGTTTTAGATATTTCTGACGTCATTGGTATCTGAAAGTGGTCATGATAGTCCATGATTTTATCAAGGCAAAACAACATCTTGCTAACGTTAAATACTATCTGTTTTAGCAAAGACAGCCCATTCCTCGATGTCCGGCCAGTTGCCAGGGCAAGGCAACCAACCCGGTGAAGGTCGCGACGTCACGGTCAATGTCGAGGGTCATAGGTCATTAACAGTCAAAGCCGTTAAGAAACAGACAGGCAATGGAGCACCGTACAAGGCACCGCCGGTAACATAGATTGATTTTAATGCATGTTGCAATACTCATGAGGACGTTGTCATATTTTCTTATTAGGTGGTTAATGTCTGTATCTATTGTTTTATATCTTTAATTACTAGTATAATCCAAGGTAAAATAGCTGTATTGGCTTCTGTTTACAAATGAGGTTAAACGTTAGAATCATTATAATATGGTATAAAACTGGTAATCTTAAATAGGTCACACCACTGTATATAAAAGAGGAAGAAAAACTGTACAAATAAGTATTACGCATGGAATACAATGTATATACATCCAAGCCTAAAATGCCACTAGGAAAATGGAGTTTTCCTTAGTGTACTGACTAGTTTAAAACGGAATCAGGGAGTCACATCTTAAGAAGCAGTTTATATATAGAAAGGCATTTTAACCATTTTGTAATATATGTTTGTAATAGATGAATATGGCTTGGAAATTAGCCACATACTAATGACAGAGACACGTGGTTTATGGCCGGTCATAAAATATATCAGTGGATTCCGAGAACAATGGCCACAATGATGTGTCATATGGCGATACCTCTATCTTGATTTCAATAGAAATAGTGTGGCGCCACATTGAATCTACGTGTTTGTGATAAATCAATTTGCCGCTGGACTATGAAAAGCGTGCAAGATATCATCAAAAGACACAAGAGCTATTTAACATCAAATTTACATGTAGCTATGGATTGTACTAATCAATGATTAATATATGTAAGAGTTATCATGGAACATTTCATTTTTCGTATATATTAAAATATATCAGTTTCGTATGTAGTTTACGATATTTAAAAGTGGCCGGTTTGTTTATCCTAATAACTGTATATACAATGACGTTTCTACAATTAAGACACAAATTATTCAATATATTTGTTACATTTTAATATGCTAAAGCAAATAGAATTGCTGAGTTTAAACCATGTCCAGAGACCTAGGATCATATTCATAAGGAATCTAATGTGGGTTTTTTTCTGATTTAAACTTAGAAATTTCCTTAAATCTATTCATTTTAATTAAATTTAAAACCATGTCTTTAAGTTTCATTCATAAAACGTTTTAATCTAAGAAATTTTTAGTATCTTTTCAAAATTTAAGGACATCTCTTAATTTAAGTCAAAATACTAATACCTAAGGTTCTTTATGACTACGACCCACGTACTTCTCAATCGGGACCATTTTGCTGTACTGTTGTTTGAAACATAGCACCATCACATTTATTTCAGAGTGGCGACGGCCAGCCTCTTATTGGTGGGGTAAAACCCCAGACGTATGATTGGGTAGTACCACTGGGCACAACTGGAAGAAAATTCCCTAATGGGGCTCGAGTCCAATTAAAATTATTCACTGAATTCAAACCTTCTGTGCACATCAGTCTGTTTAATACGTTGCATAGCAAACAGAGAACTGTTAAAACGGTCCTCTTGCTCGTAGTGCATATCCGAATAATTCAACATTATAAAACCAAATAATGAATATTAACTTGCTTTAACAAACAGTATTCCACTGTGTGTTTAATAACATATTTAATTAATGGATATTAATCGCATGTCTATACGTGCATATTCTGCTAGGTCATACGGGTCCTTCAGCCGGCTGTCTAGAGATAGCTATCTCGGATTGTCTAAAGGATTCTCTGGCAAAAAGTGTTAAGGACGTTTTCATTAGTAATTTCTGTGCATCATTCAAGCACATATAAGGGAGATAATGGCCGACTTTTACTCTTCAAATAGGAGTTAGTTTAATATTATTCGGACATTTAAAAATTAACACAGAAGCATTATTTTTTAATATTTTAAGATCAGTTTGTGTTTTTTTGTGTGTATCTTTAAGTAAGTATGGCATAACATGAATTCTAGATATTTAAAAAGAAGGTTTTTTTACAGTTTTGGCAAATTGGTTACCATGGAAACTTCATTTTTACTAAAAAAAGTAGCCCGACAACCTTACTTTTTCTTTTCATTTTCGAACTCGCCATTAAATTCTTCTATAGATATCAAAAATAGAAACATTCTATGAAAGGATTATTATTTAATCTTAATTTATTTGCAGAACATGTGTTTTTTCTTTCACTTTTCCCTCGAAGGGAATTCAAAATGGCTGTATTGTGCTGAAAAAAATGTACAGATGGAATAGTTACTGAAGTATAACATAAAATAAGGTTATTTTGTGTGTAAATTCATGTTTGTTTGTGTAAATTCATGTTTGTTATGTTTGTTAAAATATCTGGAATATTTTAAGTGACTTAAATAAATTGGGCCATTTGAAAGATTTCAACAAATTGGTTACCATGGAAACTTCATTTTTACTAAAAAGTAGCCCAACAACCTTACTTTTTCTTTTCATTTTCGAACTCGCTATTGAATTCTACCACGGATATCAAAAATTACAAAATTCTATGAAAGCATTATTTTTGTAGAAATCGTCCTTAAGTGTCCATATCATCTTTGTGTTCAATAACTTTGTCGACATTTCTTGTTGGCAGTGGTGTTATTTACCTTCGCTCAGCCAGAAGTTACCTGTAAGGCGAATATCGGAAAATTCTTCGGAAATTGCAGATTAAGTTTGTTGACATAAGATGGTTATTTTCACAAAATCGACTTACCTTTACATGATATCATTATTATCACAATTAACTATTTTCTTTTGCGGCAAATCGTGAATATCTACGTAAATAAATTCAGAAGTGACATTTAATGTGCACATTTAAATAAAACGCTCCTTGACGAAAACCTCTACAATAAAGTCTTGAAGGTTGTATAACGGAAACTGCCGGACATTTCCGATCTTATTGATTTTATGCAATGTTGCAAAGCATTGTTTATTTCTTAAAATTACCTCGGAAAGACCTCGCAAAAGATTGCTAACGCATTCCATAAAGGACGCGCGTTTCAACGCGGACGCCAACAATTCAAGCATAGGAAAGCAGATAGAGACTAGGCAGCAAATAACGTAAATTCAGCGGGAACGGATTGATCTGAATCGACACCTTTTGCCCTTATAAACTAAGAATAATTAAGTTGGAAGGTTAATCTTAGGAAATGGTCACACTACACAGAACATATGGTCTACGGATAGAATCCCTTCGTATCAGTTCGCATCCGCTCAATGTTCGTTTCTGGTACGTTAAGTTCGTTGTTTGGAGATTTCTGTTTGGATCCCGAAGCAAGTCCAAAACTTGAAACGGATAAACCAGATAGAGTCGCACGTTAGTTACCAGTGTTTCGCTGTTTAATCCGAAACTCGTGCGGTCTGTACTCGGTTCTGGTATGGATCTATTTTGCGTTCTTGTATGTCCTTTAGATCCAATCTGCAAACGGATGTGCAGCGGTTAAACCGGATGTGTACCGAAGAATGACAGCACGCCTTACGGACTATAACGAACATTGTACGGGTGTCAGCAGATGATAAACAGAAAACATATGGATATATTAATTACATGCAACGAACAAATACCGAAATCTTGGGATACAAAATTATTGGTCCTTCTTTTTTATGTACTACATTTATTACAGTAATCTTTGTACGTTTAAAGTCTGTATAATCATACAAACTGATCTACGTTATGCAACAATGCCATAATCATTTAAATTTAAGGTCAGTAACAAATTAATTATGCCTCATTTTTGTGAAGTCATTAGCACTTAGTTTAACGGTTTTTTTTCCTATGTGTGCGCTTAAGTGTATAGCTTTCCTTTTGTGCATATAAAATGTTAACAACATATATTGCACTGAAAACACAATTTTCGTTTTCTCCGTTTTCATAACTGTTATATAAACTGTTACCCTTTTTACCTTGTAGGTATACGTGACTTATTCGGGGGTATCCATTATGTAATCGGTGATGTTCGTTATACACTTGTTTTTGTCCCTAAATTGTCTGGTACTTTTCCGTTATAATTAATGTACGTTTTATACAGCGCATACATATATTACGGGAGCTGCGGAGACGGAACACGCGTCGCCAGCTTTTAGCTGAAAATCGAGGCTTTCTTTTCCTTTACTAAACCGTCCTTGTCCCTTTGTGGTATCATATAGTCTGACCATGCCAATAAATTACTTAAACTGTTTCAGGGTACCAGTTATTCATCAGGCGAGTCGAGCAGAGGCAGTCTGGCTTGCTTCGAGGAATGTAATGCTGTTGGTCAACAATGTCAACATGTAGGTTAATTTGAAGAATGGTCACGTGGTTACTGGCTTTTACTTACCCTCTCTTTTAAATTTATTTATTGAGACGGCTGAGATACTCTTCACGTATAGTCCGTGGTCTTGGTAAAACCACGTGCTCGTGTTATTGACAGATTTCGATCAGTGAAACCTAATTAGTGTCGGTCTGTGAGTCAGTACAAACGTCGAGTTTGACGAATTATATTGTACAGCCACTTTTCAAAAAATACATGTATGTTATATTATTGAACTCATACCATGATCACTAAACAGTAAAAGTAATAATGTAATGGTGCTATCCTTGTGAGTTCTACAGCTTATTTAAGCATCACCATATTAGACATGAGGTGTGATCGTTTGCTTATTCATACATTTTGTCAATAATTAAATAGTAAAAGTGTGCTTGTTTTTCGAATAATATAAGGAGAAAAGATATTATATACAGTATAATTTAGCAATATTTCAATCGTGTGCCAATGCTTGTAGATTGCAATATTACAAACAAAAATGATAAACCAGACGTAGTAAGACATAGTCAAGGTACAATATAATTATAAACAGTAAGATACACGTTACAGAAATGACCTTTCCTGAGATATGTTTTGGCATTGCTGCGTGCACCTTGTAAGGAACTACCTTAGGAAGGTAAACATAAAAAACAGAAACCGGAAAAACACTCAGAAATATACTGCAATAACACGGGTTAGTTTGTATGGGAATTGTAATGACAACATTTAGAAAGTACCTTTCAACATTGTTATTAAAATAGACGTTTCCACAAACACATAATTATATAATTTTGATTTATCAGAGTTGCGTTGTCAATACGGAAAACGACAACGGCAAGAAGGCAAGTTGCTACCACAGCAGTAAACAACAGAATGCGGTATGCTTTTATGAGCCCGAGAACAAAAACTTTGGCCTGGACTATGTGGTCCCTCCAGGTACGTCTACTTTTATTGTTAAAATGGAAAGGAATTACTGACAGTAATGTGAATTTAGTATTGTTTTACATGTACCGGTTAAACCTGTACTGAAGATATTCAATGACATAGAAATGAAAATAAAAAAGATACCGGTTTTAGGACTGTTGTATAATTAAACGTTACAATCAAACGCAGATTTTGCCCAATCAGAAATTGTTAATTTATTTACCTATTTAAAGTGTTCAAACGTGAATTAACGACAGTTTTAACGCAAATTCCAGCGTGAAGTGCACACACATCTTCACAATAAAGACACATGAAGAAACAAATGTATACATGTATGTCAATACTTAATAACGATGAAACTGAAAATATCATTGAAAATGCCAACGGAGTGTAAAAATAATATTTTCTTTTCGAATAACAAATATATTTTACACTGTGTCGGACTGTGGTGTAAATATAGATTTTGCTGTTTAGCTTCTTCGATGAAATAAAAAGCATTGATCACTTGGCGACATTAACTTACATGTACTACATGTAACTGTGCGGTATATTCCTTGCTTTATTATACAAATATTAAATACTATTGAACAAAAATATAATGAATAACCGCCGAGGTCTGTCGTATTAGAATTAGATCAGAACAATTCCATTGAACATGTGTAATATATGCAAGCAATATTGGACTGGTTGTTATCACAAAGCAGTTGTTAAATTCTAGTCTTGGGAAATCCGACGCAATTTTATCTACAATAATATTCGTTGAGAACAAACGTCTTCTCTCCGTGTATTCCAATATGAGAAGTACAGTCTGTGTGATAGAAACAATTAACTATGAACTGCACTAACACAAATAATAAGTATGCGTAGTTTTTCGAACTTTTGCCTGTATCTCTTCTTTCATAACGTGTTAGAACCAAGGCTCCACCGTAGGGCGGATTCCAAGGACCGGGTTCGCAGGTCAGCCACCAACTTATCTAATTTAGGGTTTGCCAAGATAGCGATTTCTCCGGATGGGGCCACCATGAATATGTGAGTTTTAATCCAACTTACCTTAAAGAATAACATGTACCCAACGTATAGTGATCTAACCTTGTGTTTGAAAATATGCAAATTTGGTCAATTGCGGCTAAGTGATTCTCGTAACAGATACAGTGTTAAAATTTGATTGTAAATGTATAAAAACAACATTATCTTAAATATAATGCAGAGTTGTGTTGATAAAATGTAAAATGCTTATTGATCATCCACAGTCACTTCTATTTGACATTCGAACAGACAAATGTCGCAGGTAAACGAGGATAGGGACTTAGCAAATGCTATAACATCTGTCAAGACACGTGATTTTTCTTTAAAACATTGTGGTGATGTTATAATAATACGTTATAGTAAGGTAAAGAGCAATTATCGTTTTGACCAAAGAACAGTTTGCATCGTATTAGACATCATTTACTTTATTGATCGACCTATGCACAAAATTTCCAGTTTCTGTTTGTTTTAGATTCCGTAACTTCACTGATGGCAACATTACAGCTGCGGAAACAGAGTTCTCCATGTACATCTTGCTTATTACGAATGAGGTTTGTGATTAATACTATTATAAATATTATTATTATTATTATTATTATTATTATTATTATTATTATTATTATTATTATTATTATTATTATTATTATTATAAATATTATTATTATTATTATTATTATTATTATTATTATTATTATTATTATTATTATTATTATTATTATTATTATTATTATTATTATCAGTATCAGTATTATTATTATTATTATTATTATTATTATTATTATTATTACTATTACTATTATTATTATTATTGTTGTTTGTTTTTGTTGTTGTTGTTGTTGTTGTTGTTGTTGCTGCTGATGTTGTTGTTGTTATTGTGGTTAATAGCATAGTAATGCCCTTTTAAGACTATTCCACCCAAAAGATAAATGAAGTACACCATTCTGTTGGAAAGTGGATCATAAACCACTTTAAGGTTATTTAGGTTGTGTGTTGCAGCTACATCGCATTTGATCACTAGGCTTTCAAGTTTCGCAACGTGAGGCCCCGTGGATTACTGGTTATAGTCGCCTAGTTGTAACTCTTCAGCCCTCACCGCGTGTTTCCGGATCCTGGGCAGTTCGGCAGTTGTTCTATCCAGGCATAAGTCGTGGGTCCTTCTCTAACAATAATTAGCAAGCTTTAAGATTACAACTAACTTTAACTCGAATGAAATAATAATTTATTAGTACTAAATTGTTATGGTCCGTTGATATAAATTATCACGTTAATAACTAGAGAAAGCAGACACATGCAACCAAATACATTCTTACATAAATGCGTGTTAAGTATCAACAAAATTAATTTGTTTTTGAATATAAATCACGCTTCATTACATAATCGTGCACATTAATCTTCTGTTTTGGACACGCTTGGAAATATACTTTAGAGTGGTTGATAATATCATGTTGTAGTCTTACTCAGTGCAGTCGCCTTTTTAAAATTGTTTTAATGCGCATATGCTGTGGGAAAATGATTTAATAAAATATTCTGATTTTAAGTTAAAGTAATTTGTAGGCTTTAAAATTGAAACTGTTTCAAAAAAGACATAAAAATTATAAGTTTATAATTTATGCTTGAATTTACGCATTGATGCTTTGTATACACCTTAAATATATAATTATGTGCTGACAGTTTTAACGGTGACACTCAATTTTGTAGTTGCTTTCATTACGCGTTGGTACACACGCCATTTAAATGATATATTTCTTTATTTACTATTTATTTGTAATGTGTTGTGGTATTTTTGAAGTCTTTACTTATCGATTATATTGTTATACAGTTTTATCTTAGCCTTGTTCTTTGTCACGTTACAAAAATTCGACGTTCTCCTAAATTCGGTGGCAATGTGTTTTTTAAAACTCTAACTCACTATTTTACTACTACATGTAGTTTAAAGATATTTCCTGTTTAATTATAAATTACTAGTAGTTGTTACTCTTATGGTATTTTTGTCTGTCATAGTTTTGGGTAATTATGTACGTATAGTAATATGTGTTTCATATTTTGAGCTAAATTTTGTGTTGGATATTTCTCTTGCTGAAGATGACAGACGTGTACCAGAGCATGGCTAACCGATCCTACACAGTGACGGTGGGTGAAGTAAAGCGGGACCTAGACATCGCCGTACGCCTTGTCCATATTGCTTTTCCCCCGGTAAGATAACGAATAACGAAACTAAATGTAATAAATTATTTATGTCTTATTAAAAGTATTAATACTTATAATTAGATGATGAATGGCCCGTGTCGCCCAAATGATGTGTAACGTAAAATCTGTAAACTGCATCCCAGATTAAATAAATATTAGTTTTTAATTGTACCAGATGTAGTTCACGCCATCTCGCATTTCTCCTGGTGTGTCTGTGGTTTAAAAAAATATTGTTTACAACATTTAGCAATAAGTCAATGCATATACAAATAAATGTAGAGCACTGAGCAAGGTAAGCAACAGATAAATTTATTAACAAGACTCAATAAAACACTTGTGTTATGTCTATTTGCAATTTAGTGATGGAAAGATACAAGTAACGAACAATTTTCAATTTCTATTTCTGTTTTTAACAACATGTACGATGAATAACTAACAAACAGCGGAGCGGTAACTTACATTCGACCTTAACCTATACGTCTAGCTACTGCTACTGGCACGGCATTTCTGTTATTCATAAAACACATTTATTACTATAAATATAACTTTTCCATATTATTACCATTCAATTAACATTTTATCTTCATGTTTATAAAAAGCCTATTACAAAACCATAGTATATATGTACCAATACATTTACATGTTTAAAAATCACATTAACCAAAGTGTTTATGTTTCGGTATTTTTAGATCCAATAAATTACGTGTTACAAAGTGACAAAACAGTACTTATAAGTCCAACCCTATGTTTATAAATCACGTGTTACAAAGTGACACAACATACTTATAAGTCCAACCCCATGTTTATAAATCACGTGTTACAAAGTGACACAACATACTTATAAGTCCAACCCCATGTTTATAAATCACGTGTTACAAAGTGACACAACATACTTATAAGTTCAACCCCATGTTTATAAATCACATGTTACAAAGTGACACAACATACTTATAAGTCCAACCCCATGTTTATAAATCACGTGTTACAAAGTGACACAACATACTTATAAGTCCAACCCCATGTTTATAAATCACGTGTTACAAAGTGACACAACAGTACTTATAAGTCCAACCCCATGTTTATAAATCACGTGTTACAAAGTGACAAAACAGTACTTATAAGTCCAACCCCATGTTTATAAATCACGTGTTACAAAGTGACAAAACAGTACTTATAAGTCCAACCCCATGTTTATAAATCACGTATTACAAAGTGACACAACATACTTATAAGTCCAACCCCATGTTTATAAATCACGTGTTACAAAGTGACACAACATACTTATAAGTCCAACCCCATGTTTATAAATCACGTGTTACAAAGTGACACAACAGTACTTATAAGTCCAACCCCATGTTTATAAATCACGTGTTACAAAGTGACAAAACAGTACTTATAAGTCCAACCCCATGTTTATAAATCACGTGTTACAAAGTGACACAACAGTAATTATAAGTCCAACCCCATGTTTATAAATCACGTGTTGCAGAACAACGGTACGCATTTCCTTGAACCAGAGTGGGCCGTGGTGAATTTAACCACTGGTCAGCTTATCGACCCACTAGGAAAGTTCCGGAACTGCATCAGATACCAACCGTTTCCTGTAGTTTACGACTTCGCAATCGCAATTGTAGGGTAAGGCGTATTGATATGTTGACTACGTTAGTCATGGTGTTTTGGAGTCTCTGCTGAATAAAGAAAATCTTTGTTTGTTGGGTCTATCTTCCCACCAACAGTATTTCAGTTAGCTGGAGACGGTTTCCACTTGAAGCAGATATAGTGTTGCCTGTGTATAGCATGAAATGATCCCCTGGCATGATATCACACCCAGCCTCATTATCCTGACACCGGGCCAACCAGTGGAGGAACTACCCTTATATTAGCTTGAGCGTTAGCAAGGGATGCTATACCACTACCATTTTCAATGACACTGGTTTGTCGCGGCCCGGTTTCGAACCCGGGTCTATCTGGAGCCGACGCTCTACCGATTGCGCTACCAGGTCCGGTTAAAGACAATTCTTCATGGAATGCTTTAGAAATGTGTCATTGGACTGTTGTTGTAGGTGGCAGGCCATTCAGACATGGTAACTACTTTAGAACCATAAACATATACATGCATATAATTACATTTATGTAATGTGTATGTGAGCATGAACGTGCGTGTGGGTGTGTGTCTCATATATTTTGTTCAATTATGCGCAAGGGACGTAAATCTTACAGCATTTATTGACAGAATGATGATGATGATGATGATGATGATGATGATGATGATGATGATGATGATGATGATGATGATGATGATGATGATGATACTGATGATGATACTGATAATGAAGTGATGATGATAATGAAGATGATGAAGATGATGATAATGATGATGATGATGATGATGATGATGATGATGATGATGATGATGATGATGATTTAATTTGATTACATTTCAGACACACTTTGTCAGGTACTCTTGGTAAGTATAAGTGATATTTAAGGTTTTCATTCGTATTGTTTAGTATACTATATTCAGAATGAGGTTATATAATATAAATATATATATTATCTTGGCAGTAGCATAGGTAAGAACATGTATAACGACTTTCATGTGACAATATTATAAGTTTTGATAGAATTCTCTGTAAAATGTTCTTTAAATCCTTTTTGCAAAACATTTTTGCAAGGAGAATTCAAAATGCATTTTTCATAGCTGCTGTAAGTGATAGTATTTCCAGCCGTTGGTAGCTGCTCACACAGTGACATAGCTGCTGTAAGCGATAGTATTTCCAGCCGTAGGCAGCTGCTCACACAGTGACATAGCTGCTGTAAGCGATAGTATTTCCAGCCGTTGGTAGCTGCTCACACAGTGACATAGCTGATGTAAGCGATAGTATTTCCAGCCGTAGGTAGCTGCTCACACAGTAACATAGCTGATGTAAGCGATAGTATTTCCAGCCGTAGGTAGCTGCTCACACAGTAACATAGCTGATGTAAGCGATAGTATTTTCAGCCGTTGGTAGCTGCTTAAGCAATGACATAGCTGGTGTAAGCGATAGAATTTCCAGCCGTTGGTAGCTGCTCACACAGTGACATAGCTGCTGTAAGCGATAGTATTTCAAGCCGTAGGTTCATGTAGCAGCTTACAAAATAGCAGTACGTGGTTTCTACTTTAACTCAACACTACAACAATGTGAAATCGATGTATAAACATGCGGGGATGTTGCGTGATGGTACTTTGAATTGTATACATTAAATACCTGTGTATATTTGTTATTGAACCTTAAATTATACTAGTTATTAGTCCATTCATTTTGGGAACCATTTTATCAAAATCGCAATTTTTTATCGAGTGCGATTTCTTCATATTGACATGTGAGAAAAGAAACTTATCTAAAAAAGATATGTGGACAAAAATCTTAAACTAGAACATACTACAAGTGCGGTAAGGCACAGTAATACCACGAGGTGTGGGGTCTGGAGTGTTTCAATAGTAAATGTGACCAACATACAAATGTGAAAGGATTCCTCGAGTTCATTTTGTCTTTATGATATCTCTGGTGTACCTAGATCTACATTTTAAAGGAAAAATCCGACAGTTAGCATAAATCTAACACAAGTATCAACTTTACCTTTGTCGTACCCTTTCTGAGGAAAACGTGTGCATAGTTGGTGCATCAACTTATACTTTAGTTTAGTAAAAGCTGTTTTAAACGTTACCTCAAATGTTAGACAATAGACAAATACGGAAATATATCGTTTTAAATGTGAACCATTTCAAAATCTATAAACAGCTAAAAATAGATAGCTACGCCAAAGCTGATTATTTGAATAATTATATAATATGATCTCAAAAGTAGGTGATCACGTGGTTTGTCTTGGTTTAAAAATAGCTATCTCTGTAGCGTGGCTTAGATATTGCTTAAATACCAGTTTGCAGTGATGCGTGGGAAATTATGCTTCACCTTTTACACAAATCTAGGGCAACAATGTGCAACATTTTGCAGTCCATTTCAGGTAACAATGACTTATGTTGTAGTAAGAGATAAAAGAATCTGTTCCAAATTGTAGGATTCCACCTTTAATACAAAACGCATTGTGCGTTTTGAGTGATGATGGCTGGGGATCGCATGGTCTAACTGGTGTATAAGTTTAAGGAGGATTTGTTTTTTGTAAATGATGTTGTTGTTTTTTTACTTTTTTTCTGTTAAGCATTGCCGTCTGAATTTTATCAAATTACTTAAGTGTAGTCTTGTACACCTGAGAATATACAAGACAACAATTCAATCATCGGTCAAAATATCGATGGCCACCAGAGATTGGCTGTTGGAGCTTTCAGTTTAAAACTAGTACTTTAAAAATGTTGTATGTTTAAAGATAGATTGTGAACGTTTCAGCATGCAGATTCATAGTAGGCGAATGTTTAAAAATTTAAAAAGAAAACACACACAACTACGATTGCTTAACAAATGCAAAGAAATAAACATACCTGTATATATAAATAAATGTCTAATGCATTTTGAGTGCAGGTCTGGCTTATGTTGGTACCGTGTGCAGAACTGACTACACTAAATATGACTACAATATAGGCTGGGTAGGAGCTTACGCTGGACTTGATCGGATTATGAGCCATGAACTCGGCCATGGGTGAGTATCATCATCATGATCAGCATCGTCATCATTATCATTATCGCCGTTATGTTATCTCCATGATCATCACCACCATCAGAATCGTCTCCATCGTTGCGATTTACATCATCATCGTTGTCGTCCCCGCAGTCTTTGTAATAAATGAACAGACTACCTCTTTAGACTTCAGTCGATTTAACCTACACGGCACAACTGAATAGTCCTTGACTAGTTTCATCAATTCTCCATTTTGCTTGGCATCTGTTGACTCCGAGGAGTATTTGTATGAAACAACTTTAGTAAATATATTTTAATGAAAAACTTAAAAACCATTTATTCTCTCTCAAAAATGCTGGACACAAGAAAATGCCGACCCTTTTATCTTCGAGAATATGATGTGTTGATGTGGATGGCCCCTACTAATATGGTAGTCTGTATTTATGTTCTGTCCTTAACGAATTTCGTATATTGATGGATGTTTTATATATACCACGATCTACTTAAGACCTTTCACATTTGTTTGTTGCTGCTTGTTTAACTAGGTCACATTAGTATGTTAATTCTTGTTTCACACTTGCCAATATTCAAAGTTTCTCACGTCCATATTTTGATACAGGTTTAACATGAGCCACGATTCAAACGAATTGTGTCCCTCTAGTATTAATGTGATGTCGCCCTGGTTGCCGTCGTCGACCCAACCATACTATGATGTGTTCAGTAACTGCTCCGCGGTTGCCATGTCTGTCTATCTGAGCACGTAAGAATTTTTTTTTTTCAGCATTCATTTAACTGACGATTTTAAAGATATGCAATGCCTTGGTAATCTGTTATGTAAATTCTTTTTCCTATGTAGAAACCTTTAATTTACTTTATATTGTAAGCTCTAATGCCGACGTAATCACTAATTGCACTATAGAAAGAATATTTTTCTTATGTGCGAGCTTTCTGAACTTCAAAACAGCACAGCTTGATAATATCTCGAACAGACAACTACGTTCAGCTAAGCGAATGCAGATATTCAGATGAAATACAGTTTTGATTTTACTCTTTAACCTACACAGCATGAAACGTTAAGTAGGTAGAAACTGAACATAACATTCTTATGATACTAATGAGACTTATGTTGTTGATACTATCCTTATATGTTTGCCTTCAATTTACGTATGTGTAGTCTGGGGTTAAATTGCAACCTATTGACACTATTTGCCTCATTGGCAGAATATACGAAGTCGGTAACTTCCACGATACGTGTCTGTATGATGAGCAGTCTGTTTTGACCTACTCGTCTTTCCTGATGAAATTCTGCGAGGGTTCCTATCAATCATTGTCTCTGTTGGAACAGTGTAAGATCCGATTTGGAGTCGACTCGACTCTCTGTGCCACGGTATGTACGTATTACATGCTACAAACTTGTTTCTATTGGTTAAATCGCACCGTTACAACTTTTGTCACATAAGTGACGTCCTGCCCATTACCGGTGGAGGAAGACCTCAAACCTATGTCTGGGCAGATACAGCAGCGCACCGCTGTTCTGATTAAAGACTATCCAATCCACGTAAGAGTTCTCGTCCTCCGACAAAAGTTTGGCCGTTTTACCAGAAGCCTCATACAAATACACAATAATTAATGTAGCGCCTACTTGTAACTGATCAGCCTCCCAAAACGTGGGTACAAGAAGGGCGACAACTTTCATGGGAAGATGTCTTCCAGAGGAGAAGCGGTGCATTGTATCTTATGCCGGGAGATCTTGGTCATACTATTTGTATTTGCCTGGTGGTAATACAACTTGTATCTAGTGTCTTGGTCATACTACAGGTAAAACTACTTCTGTTTGTGTACATTTTAAAATAGCCAGGCTTTCTTCATAACTGCAATGAGGGAGCTTGTTTTTCTTTCGATGATTTCTTTGGCTTAGCTTGTACTTTTCAATATAAATTTTGTGCACGTTAGCATTACACAAATCCTGTTGCAATGCTTTGTATTTCATTAAATTAGTATCGTGCTGTTAATTGCGATTTCAGTCACTGAATGACACGTTTGTGAGCTCGTGTGCAAACGGGATCGAATGTACTGTCCCAGCCAAGGATTCTTGTTCTAGAGTTAACGAGGTTAATGACGGAACTCCATGTGTACCTGAAGGAGGAATGCCGAACTATGTAGGTACAATTTTAGAATGACTTGAAGAAATAGTCAAACAAAAGTATTCACTGAAAAATCTCCTAGCTTTAAGACAGGAACGAACCTCTGTCGATATTCGTATTAAGACACGTCACTACATCTCTGCTTGAACACCTCTTTTCTATGGATGTTAACGAATATTCGAATATTCGATTATCAAGTCGCTATTGGAATAGAGATCTGGGGATTCGAATATTTTATTTTTATTTCACGTTTGTTAAGTTTGAAGGAAAATTAAAAACATACATGTCTTAAGTTGATCGTATTGTCTCCCAACAACTTTAGACACTGGCGATATGCGAATGCGCTCGCTCTAAGATAAAGGGGTGGGTCATGTCTCCTGATAACGAATTGCCATCTGGTTAACAGCATGAAATCACCTTACCGCGCACAGCCCCTTCTCTGTCCCCTCTCCCACTTAGACCCAGTCACATCACCATACAGCTGTGGAAACAGTAGCCAAAGTGCAATAAAAACACATGTAAGATTAATGCTGCGGCAATTAGCTACCAATCAAGACCATTAATAGGCTGTACACTTGAGCGATTTTCCTTCATAAAAGCTTCGTGGTTTTGCCTAATTGTCTTACAGTCGATCCGGTATCACCCGCATTTTGTTCTTTTGACAATGCCTACTTTAATCATTAATGTATTTTATTAGATTAGTTCACAAAACATAACTGACTGTTTGTGTTTATACATTGTTTGCGGTTAGTAGAGTAAAATATTAAAATTGTGAGCTATTTTGCATGTGCTGTACAGTTTCATCGAATAAAATTATGATATGGTCTAATTAAATCGATATGGTAACATTAAAAGGAGCTTAAGTATCTCTTTAAGTACGTCATATGCTAATACAAATAAGTTATAAGTACCCAAAATGTCTTTAAATTGTAAAGATTATTGCACGAAGTACACACGTAACAAAAAGACACCCAGCTATGCTAAAATCATAAATCTACCACCGCTCCTGCAATGAGTTCGGCTAGAAATGTAAATTATGGCCAGAAATAAACATTTTGAACGTAAATTCGTTCCGAATATTCGAATATGATTTGAATACACGTAACGAATATTCGAATATCATTTTGGGATTCGATTTACATCCCTACTCTTTACGTTTTGGTAGCGTATTGTCTGTGGACACCGTCTCCAGATAACTGAAATACTGTTCGTTGGGCGATAAACCCAACAAACAAAAGTTTTCGCATTATATTATAATCGAAGCTGATGCAGTCAAAGTATCTATTTAATTGATTCTTCTTAATAAACATTGTTTTGTACTGCCGTTATATTTATGTGCCGTATGTGGTTCTAAGTATCTATAATTCCTGGGTCATCCCGCCCAGTCATTTTTGTTGAGTAATACATTTACTTAGACTTTAAAATATGCCAGTTTTGCTGATTAACATTTATCAATACCAAACATATAAACATATGGGTTAACAACATATTTGCAAAGTATTTTAAACGGTGGATCAATCTCATGATAATTTAGAGAGAACTAGTCGCACAAAGAAAAGAGTCTTTAAATTAACCGTAGATCACAATACGAGGTAACTATATGCTGTGGTAAATACATGTATAAGTCCAATCATTCGGTGCATGGGCCGGTACAATTGTCTTTACAATAGTCTTCCGCGCATGTGCTTTAGAGAATCATCTGCCATTAATTCACTAACAGTTATCGCGAACAGAAAAACAAAACAGAGTGGAAAATTTGACTGTTCGGACCTTGAATGTATCCATTTCAACAGATTCAACAGATGAATTCTTTCAATTATATGTATATTTCGAAGAATTCATCATTTGCACAATTATAGATATGTCTCCTACCTATGTGAGGTATACATACGTGAAATAGGTAATTAGGAACCACAAAGCATGAGTTGATCCTCCGTAAATGTCTTCACCTGTATTCTGAGACAAGTTTTTTGTGTTGACCAATTAGACAGCTTTGACGATGCAGCAAGTTTTAATGTGTAGTTTGCAGCTATTTCTATTACATACAAGCGATGCGTGTAGATATAGTCGAACGTTTTATAGTTTCTTATCATTTTTGACTTGACTTGTACAAATGATTGTTTAACACATGACAATCTGTACTTTCTTGTTAGCATTGCTATGAGGCCAAGTGTCAGCCGTTGCAGACTTGGTGTGATGAAACAACAACAACACCGACAACAACAACACCGACAACAACAACACCGACAACAACAACATCCACATCAACATCAACAACCACAACTACCACCACCACCACCACAACAACAACAACACCACCACCAACAACCACTCCTACGACGACAATGACGACCACAACAACAAAAGCACCACCGCCAGCGTGTGTTAGTGCGCCATGCAGCTCGGCTACAAATTGTGACGCCAAGATGGAGGCAGACTGTGTCAGCTGCTGCTGCTGCAAATGGAACAAAGGCACCTCCTCATGTGTATTCCACAACAAGATGAATTTAATAAACTGTTAATTCGTTTTGATAAGGGCCCAATATTATAAACTTTTCAAAATGCAATGATTCAACACTTTTTGTGTTCAAAATGCATTCTTTTACTATCTTAAAATATTGATAAATTCACTGTTTTGTCATGTCTATTTAGCTAAGTTGTTCATGGCCAAAAGATTTTGTTAAGATAAAAGTCTGTTTCAGATGTCATTAAATACAATTTAAACGAAATAAAAAGGGAGTACTTATCTGTTTCAATTCTATCTTATAGTCCTATTTTCATCTAAAATGTACTTTAAATTATTGGGTTAAGTTAAAGCTCATATTTAGTTGGATCGATACCTTTGAATGCCCTTGACTTTTTTTTTCACTTATATGAACCTTTCTATGTGGGGAACATTATTTATTTAAGGATTTATTTATAATGTATGATACCATTCGACGTGTCATTTAAAATAGCACTTAGTACATAAGCATGCTCTAGCCAATTTATGTTAATGTTTCAAATACCTCTTTTCCTTTTGGCCATCTGCCTATTCTATTTGCAATATGTAATCAAAGCCTTTCAGGAAAGACCTAACCCGGTACAGGAATGTGTGTATAGTTCTTTGCTGTATCTGAAAGTAAGTTTTTCCCTTTGTCTAGAGGTAGACTAAATTTAAATATCTGTGGAAACTTTGATAGGACCTTTTCTTATTTACCTATTTGAAATATAAAGTACCATGGCCCTATTATTATCAGACACGGGATTCTTTTTTCAGTATGCTCTTAACGCTAATAAACAAAGGTTGATATAAATGTAATGATACAGAAAAACGGCTTCAGTTAAAATAAATCATAAAACCAATGTTGTTGCAATCTAGATATAGCAGAAGTCCGTGGATAAAATATCCGCCTGTTCACCAGCTTTAGAGACTAAAATCTTCATTATTACTAATAAATCGTCATTTTGTGACATGAACAAATATTGAATGAGGGCTCTAAGGTGCGATTAATCATAGGTTTACTCAACACGTTTGGGTACAGAAGCGGTTCCAAAATACATGTATGCAATAAGGGTTTAAGGTTAAAAAAATTGATTTGTAGATTGATCTTTAGCATCTGATTGATTAGATTCTAAACATGTGTTTTGAGCAATCAGAGATTTAAGCTTCAATTAGAGTTTCATAACATCAGTACCCGAGAGAAAATTTGTCAAAACTTTGATCGCATTTTAGTTACATGTACTATGCTAAATCATGGATATACATATGTATATATATATATATATATATATATATATATATATATATATATATATATATATATATATATATATATATATATATATATATATATATATATATATATATATATATATATATATATATATATATATATATACATATATATTTTCTTTATATGGATAAAATGTGAAGACCATACTAATAATATCCCACGGTACAACTAAAAGGCATTAGTTGTACTTCATATGCTCAAATAATGACATTGCTTAGTTTTCCAAGAAATTTAAGGGTAGACAACTCTAGTACTGTCGATCAGGGGCAGGAATTAGACCCAAAATTAGCCGCTTTGTGGTTGTCTGGC
This sequence comes from Sinonovacula constricta, assembly GCA_007844125.1. Taxonomy (NCBI): domain Eukaryota; kingdom Metazoa; phylum Mollusca; class Bivalvia; order Cardiida; family Solecurtidae; genus Sinonovacula; species Sinonovacula constricta. The sequence goes on from CM017558.1 coordinate 78,775,641, forward strand.
CGAGGTAAAATTTTAGCAATGAGCGCCTGTTTGATTGACGATACTAAACCATATAAAGAAAAATAGGACAGCCATCTGGAAAATGTATATAGATAGCGAACAGAAATTTAATGAGGTTATCAAAGCAACGAATGGTCGAACGAGTGTTTTTTAAAAATTCTTTGTTTTTTCCTGTTTATGCCATCCGGGCGGAATAATGCTGTGTAAAGAATGATCAAATCCCGCTTTCTTTTAAGAGTGTGACAAGTTTTGTTTTTCTTTAGATTTTTCAATGTGTTTTATGCAAATTAACTAAAGAATTGACAAATTCTGAATTTGCAAAACAGAAAGAGCATGGTTTGTCTTCATACGTTTACATTGGAGCCTATGGTGCAGTAATTGGGGTCAGGACTCATGTAACGTCAGGGAATGGTTACATTTTATTTTATCACATATCTGCTCACTTTAGGAAAACATTAGACTTGAAAGCAACAATAAGAATTTATGACAAAGTCCTATGAGCATTGCAACATATACCAAACTCCGAAAAGGCACAGAACAAAGGTATTTCACCTGCAAGCCAAGCGAAAAGTAAGAACAACTTTGTAATGAGTCATTTAACGAAAAGAGCAAACCCGACAGTTACCGCCTTGGAACGGTCAGTCGGCAATATGGACCAACTGAAATACATTTAAGTGTAATAATTAATCTAGCCTCATGTGGCTTCTTTTATTTACGGAACAATAACTTGCTGTGGAAATAACGTGCAAGTAAATCAAGTGTGATGTTGTTGTTTTTCTTAACAGCCACAATTTCTTTATTATAAATATTGAAGATGCAAGGTCACAACGTCTCGACGTCTTTTTCTGAATTACTAATCCAGAATTAAGTTTATTTCTGTATATTCAGGTGTACATTAAAAGTGCTGCAAGTGTGGCATGTGCAGAAATAAGGTGTGCTATCAATTCCACTTAATGTTTAGATAGTCCTAATCAAGCGTGTTAAAGCACTCGTAGACTTTGGCTGATGAGGTTCAATGTAACTGACACACGTTTGACTTGATGTACGAATTGTTCTTTATAAGACATGGCTGATGAGATTCAATGTAACTGACAAACGTTTGACTTGATAAACAAATTGTTCTTTATAAGACAATAATCACAGATTTGTTCATTTTATTGAAGGCTGCATGTCGACAGGTGCTTCCTGACCTTTACATTTTGTTTTTCCAATACAGAATTAATACAGTATCATCATCCAGTTTAAAAGAATCATTGCTTTGGTATCTAATAGTCTGGACACGGTGTCCAGTCAACAACGCCAGTAGCATGGCAGTTTTCAAAGTAAGCGAAGTAAAACTGATTGAATCAATGTCAGATGAATGTAGATTAATAAGAACCAATGTGTCAAACAAAGTAGTTGTGTATCTGAGTAGAGGTGCTCTCAATTTGAATACACATCTCATATATTGTGGGCTAAAATCATAACAAAATTCCACTATGTTAAACAAATATATTGGGTAACTCTAGATTTATCTACCAATTGATAATAAGTTATCTTCTACCTGCACTAAAATAGAGATTGTACTCTTTGCGGTATTATTTGCTGAATAGCATACATTACACATGTTCTTAAAAAACTTATGAAGAATCTCCGGACAAAAGAATTACTAGGAAATCTAGTTTGATCTATATGGCTAACCTGGCAGATTTAGAAAGTGATTCCCCTTTGGGATTAGTATGGGAGCATTGTCCATTGACACAGTTCCTTTAATTGTCCTATGGACATTATAACATGTACCAAATTTTGAAAAGGCACAGGACAAATGTTTTCACATTCATGTCACATGTAAAAGTAAAAACAAGTCTGCGATTAGTCCTTAAACAATTAGTTGCCGCCTTGGTACGGTCAGTCGGCAAAAGGGACTTAGGATTATAAAAGATTGAAACATGTTTATTTTATGATGTTACCATTAAAATGTGAATGCATCAGTTATATGAATTTCTGGCTCAGGTCTCCAAGACAAATATCGTCTTATTTGCGAACTGGTAAATGATGGATGCACACATGTCGCAAACCAAATATTTTGTTGATATATTTTGTTGATATATCCACCGTCACATATACCGATAAGCTTCATGACATTGCACAAAACATGAGCGCCATCTAGCTCATAAATATTCTACACTGCAACCATTAAGTAAAGAAGTGACAGAATGGTTTTATTTGTCATGCCAGAACAAAGTGCATTCAAAACAAAATATGCTGCTATAATTTCCATCACATTTATGTGTTAACAGTCATCAGTGGCTTTCCAGGAACTCGTTGTTTTGATCTCAGTGACTTGCAGTAGGAACCTCACCCCTTTGCAAATGAACCATTCAAAACTATGAGATCTGGCTTTTCATGGGAGACAGGGGCTTTAGGTTCGATAAGCACGTGTCCGCAAGACTTAATATGCGTAGTGGTTGCATGTTCATTCCTTTATTGCTTTTATTTTCTTTTTCAATATTTCGGTAGAAACACTTGCCATATTGTGATGCATTAATCATCCCCAGAAGGGATATTTCTTTAGTGTTAATCAAATGATGCCTATTCCGAATGGTGTCAGATATTCTGTTGACTCCACTGCTATCAGTGATCCAGTCATTAGACAGAATGCAGTTTAATATTATTTTAAACAATGTGATGTATTACAGTACAATTAGGGACACACAGTCATGTATGTACAGATCGGCACGCAATTTTGGCGTTGTCCCCCAATTACCGCGGATTTCTTTAGCGCAGAAAGCCGCGGATTTTTAATCCGACAGCGATGATTTTCCACTCGTCGCCGCGACACCGATGAATCTCCACTTGGTCCAGCGATTCCTCACTGGCTCCCACAGCTTTGTTCACCGATCCGCCTTCTCCGCTCTGAAGGTCGCACATCCTCCGCCACGACACGCCTTGGTAAAGTCAGATTTGTACATGCCTTTTATATATAATTCGACATGTGTTAAAAACTTATTGGTATTATAATTCTAAGACGTCGTCATTTTTAGAATAGTAATGCTTGATGTTGTTGGCTTATTTTTTCATTAGGTTTATCGTCCCACCAACAGTATTTCAGTTCCCTGGAGACGGTATCCACTTGAGACAAATAAAGTGCTGCTTTCACTGTGTATAGCATGCCGTGAACACCTGGCATGATAACTCACTCAGTGACATTATCCTGACACCAGGCCAACTAGTCGTGGACCTATCCTTATATTTCTTGAGCGTTAGCAAGAGAGCTATACTACTACCATTCTTTACGACTTTTGTATGTCGCGATCCGGGATCGAATCCGGGACCTCCCGTACCTGGAGCCGACGCTCTACCGATTGGGCTACCAGGTCTGGTTTGCTTGATATACCATGTTTGATGTTTTAATGCAGAAATGTATGTACACTCTTCACTAGAACAAATATGTATTCGTCCTGTTTTATATGACTGGTAAATATCTCTAAATATTTATTTTATGCATGATTACATTTAAAATATTTTCGTAAGGAGAAAATATTTTCGTAAGGAAGATGTCATCTCTGTAAAAATATTTGAAATGCAATTATAAATTGTGATTGCAAACATGAGTAAATGTAATTAAATTACTAACTTTGCTGTAAATCGTCTTCATGCTGGCATTAGGACAAAGCATATAAACTAGAACATGTGCATGTAATTCCATATTGCTAACAATATCGTTTCTTTGTGTGCGTGGGATGGCGGTCAACTTGGTATGTAGTTGTATTTTAGTTTCGTTTAGTGTTTTTTTTATCTGCATCTATATTTTAGTAGGATGCCCTGAGAACAATCTTATGTTTGACACATGACTTTATTTAAGGAATTTCATACATGCAGCTGCATTTCGTAAGAAATTTCACATGTTGACTACACGCATGTACACTGTCAAACTTTGACAGCTCTCAAGGATGTCAGATGTTAAGAGATGAAGTGTTTGCATTCTGGATACCTATGGTTATTGGTTTCTTGTGTGTGTAGTTAAGCTAGTTATGGGAAAAATTTGAAATAACGTTAAATTAGAAATCATTACATTGGACAAATCTGGTTTTAAAGTTTCATGTATTATTGAATATCTTTACGAAATAAATGAAGCGTGTTAAAGTCACTAATATGCTAAGATTTTGAAAGGCTGCATGTGTTTTATCAGACTTAATTATCTTAAGGCTGCTTTTGTTATTTAAATGCATTTCTGCATGTGTGAGCGTGTGCGTGCAAATGTTGAAGTATCAGTTTTTGTACCTTGTTATACAAATCTGGTATTATGACGATTATAAACGATAATATTATCATAAGTTAAACAGGTTTGTGATTTGTGATTGCCAATTAAAGTTAAGATCCAAGTATAAGTTATTTTCGTTTTGGCACATTTGAATTAAGTTTTAATATATTTTATAATAACCATTATAACATAATACGTTTAATTCCTTGAAGGAATGTTGAAAACCACAGCACATCTATATTACTATGATCAATTAATTAACCAACATATGACTGACCTTCCACAGTGATGTGACCATAAACCGATGAATCAAACATTCAGAATTCGGAAGTTCAATAGTATGTGGCCATACTACATTGTAGAAAATTGTATAGTAGTAGAAGTAGAAGTAATAATGATAATACCGATGATGATGATGATGATGATGATGATGATGATGATGATGCTGATGATGATGATGATGATGATGATGATGACTAGTAAGCATATTAGTATGTGTCGCATTATATAAATAACAGAAGGTTTAATCACCGCATGAGTTTTGCCCTTTACAAAAATCGGTCCTACGAAATTAGGACTTTTAAACACACACACACACACACACACACACACACACACACACACACACACACACACACACACACACACACCTACACACACACACACACACACACACACGCACGCACGCACGCACACACACGCACGCACCATATATATATATATATATATATATATATATATATATATATATATATATATATATATATATATATATATATATATATATATATATATATACATATATATTGTCATTGTTTAAATGTGTTTAAAGACGCATATAATGTGGTCATGCCAATTACATCGTTTAAATAATATCTGCTTCATAATCCGCCCCACGTGCGGGACAATAAACCAGGAGACATGATGTGAAATATGTTGACGTCTGTTTGTCCTTACAAGCCTTTACCGAACAATTACAGGAATCATATTCTTGTTTGACCCTTATTCCTTTAGAATTGTATTCATCAGAAAACGAAACAGTGTCAAAAAATGTTCGATTTTTTAATTTTTACAATTTATTTACTAACAGAGTTTAAACAAAAATCTAGGAATAGTTAACAATTTATTTATTTATTTATTTTATATGTTGTTGTTTGTTTGTTTTTTTGTTGTTGTTTTTTTGTTGTTGTTTGTTGTTTTTTTGTTGTTGTTTTGGGGTTTTTTTTTTTTGGTTTTTTTTTTTTTTTTGCTATTTTACTTTATTTCATATTAGTAGACGAAAAACCGAAAAGAAATCAAGAACGGAAATAAAGTCGCAGAACAAAAAGAACAGGACTTACGTCTACTACTTACGTCGGACCAAGCCATAAAGTGAACCGATAACTACGATCAATGACACTATTGTGATATTAACATATTTCATTTCAATCCTGACTATAATCGTAAAACTCGCTGTTATTATGTCACAGAAGCGGAACGTTCACAAAAGAGTGTGCATTCAGAAAGGAATGCACATTAACGATTCAGTATACCACGAACGAAAACAATTCACTTCGATGTATTTTGCAGCATATTTTGCAGCATATTAAATGTTTTCCATTTATTTTTGTGTTGTTGAAGATCATGTCTTAAGTTCTAATACTTTTTAGTACACAAGATTTTACTGCAATACAAAAATAAGCTGTTTCAAGAGCCACGTACAAAATGTGTTTTTTACTTAGCAGTGTGCATATGTAGCCTGGTGATAAGAAAAAAGCGTAAGCGGCCCAGTTAGATCAGTCCATAGAGTAATCGCCCGGCCACCAACGGGTTTAGTTGTGCAATTGCAGCATTTTATTATGTTAATCATAGTAAAATGAACAAAATAACACAGGATTTTTAAAATATTTATTTTTATTTTAAAACTTCTGATAGCTGAGGCATTTGAAGCTGTTCTGCAATTTGCCGGTTGTAAAATTGAGACAATACAATTAAATGTAAGTGTAATGTACGAGCAAATGAATGGATGTGCCGAAATACTGACACCTTTAAAAAATCGTCGACTTATTACATGTACAAATGTTTATTTTGCAAGCGGCGCATTCGGAGATTTAATGACTAACCTGCCAATTTCGAACATATGCTTTGCGCCAATTTAAATTTATCGGCATTATCACCATTAAAAAGATAACTTTTGTTTATTGGAAAGAATTTGTTAATAAGAGTACATAACTATCACGTAAGTTTACTTCAAGTTAATAACACCGAATTTAAGCATTTCAAATTAAATAATGTAAGAATATGTAATTACAGTGGTAACAATATATGTCGTAGGAATGAACACATTTAATTTAAAGCGGATTTTTTTCAATTGCATCATAGTTTTATACTTTTCAGAACAGCACAAACACAGGAAACGTTAGTATTCCATCTGTCAATACTTGTATATCGATCTTAAACAAGACTGTTGCAACTTTGTGCGAAGTACATATTATAACTGATGAGTTATGATTTATTTGAGCAACAGCATTTGAATTCCTTACGCAATTATTAACGTTATGTTTGTTGTTGTTGTTTTTTTTCATGGTATTGAATGAAACAAATACAGAATAAAGCCATTTTAGACCTTAATTATTAATATATTAGTTCTATCTGTCAGCGGCGACTCACGGCGCTTGACCCGCCCAGTTCAGAGACTATTATATTGACCTCCCCGCTGTGACCATCACGGTGATATCGCGGCAGACTCGCGGCGGATAGCAGCGGAAAATACACACCGTCTGCTCTAATAAAAAAAATCGCTCGCGATGAACCAGCGGAAAAGGCAAGAAATTGCGTGGTCCGATCTGTATCTTTTGCAAAAGGATTTTTTTTAAAACGTAAAGTTCGTATATTTTACAATGTCGCTAACAGCGTTTTACCTTGCCTACGTGAGATTGCACAGTAGGTTTTGGGATTTGTGGTACCTTTTTTATAAAATATGCCAGTTGCGGATAAATTCTCGGATCTTTTAGATATATCATTTGAATCTCATTACCTATGGCCTTCGTGATTAAATTTAATTGTTTGAACTCGAAACCGTGATATATTGGGCGTTAGATCACGGAAACTTAAAATCTATTTCCATTCTAACAAGCTCCACACGAAATTTCTACTTATAAGGGACACAAATGCGCACTACAATTTAGGTAGTGTTGTTAGGTTGTTACCCATGAGCCTCCGGCTAAAGCTGTTCTATATTTCTTCCGAGTATTTTCTGGATATTATTTTTTTTCTGAAATAATACAAACAAACGACGAAATTGTATTTTTTAATTATCACAGTTTAATATTAATGCTATAAGTAACGACAAATTTACCTAAGTAACATAGCCGTTACTTTCCAAGATAGGATGTGAGCACAAACTGAAACTCGGAAAGGGACAACAACATATTCAAAATAGTCCGCAACAGTACATGTTAGCAAACATTTAGTGCAAGGACAGTGTTTATTTAGATTGCATATTAACAGCGATTGTGCGGTTGGAGATGTTCCCTGTAAACAAATACAAATCGCATTATGTTCGTTCACATTTACATCAACCGTGTTGGACTGAGTGGGTGGGGTAACAACAGAAGCGAATGATGACTGGGGTGTGATGATGTTACTGCAGTTTCGTCGCAGCGTGGCCTGGCAGTTCCACCATGGTTAATGCAAGGTACCAGTGCCTTGCTTAACGCTGCTCGCACATCCTCTGAGGGCTTCACATAACCGGTAAGGTTATTTTCATTTAGTCACTGAACTTATGCCCCTATTTCATAATCCCTTCTCATGCAGTTTTGTTGACACATATGCGCGGATGCAGTGTTTTGTATACCTTCGGCTTAAACCCGCCTGTTGGGACAATAAAACCTGAAAGAGTATTGATGCCCAATGGGCTAGCTGCATACCATGGCTTGCTGTCATTTGAGAATTTTGTTAATGGTTTTTGAAACAGATCAGGGCATTGTGATTTGATGTTGCTGCTATAAAGTTCGAAAGAAAGCATAGGGAAATATTGGTCTCCGGTCTCATACATTCCTGGCTGCTTAATGTTCTCTTTGCAGTCGATGCCAGGATGATATTCTTAAACCGCTTTGAGTCATTAATACCATCGGACAATTTTTCTGGCATTGGAAAAGAATCTTCCTTTGTTTCGCTTTCATCTAATTCAAAAGAATCTTGCAAAAAGTCTAAATCATTCTCATTTAGTCCAGAAACTTGCATTGACATCTTTATATGTACTTGTACTTTTTTCCAGTAATTTCATGTGTAAATCTAATTATTCTTTCATTGGTCTCAACTGATTGTAACTCACATCTGTTGACAAGACCATCAAAAAGTGTCATATTAAACGCCAGTCTCCCGTTTCTCTCCTTGCTGTGCACAAAGCCCCACTAACAGGCCTACACGGCAAAACATTCGACATTGTTGACAGACGCAGGCGACCGGAAGTTTGTGAAATTTATCACTATTCGTTTACGCCTTATGAATCTGTGGTTTCCCTCGAAATACGGAAATGACCGACTGTGCAATTCATTCAAAATTAACTTCCGGAATGTGCCGAACAAAAGCGATCAACACGATTGGTGGAATCGGTTCAACGGCAGTGGGTGGGGAAAGTTAGTGGAACAGCTATACTATTGCGGTTAAATAGTCCTGATTTTTGCCGTGATATATCGTTTATTTTATCGCGGCAGAATGCTTCTTTGTTTATAGAGTTAAAATTTTGATAGTGTTAGAATTTCACTTTTGACACTTTTGGTATAAGGCATCATGGCATTGTATGACGTCATTTAATTGTTCTTATTGTACGGTATCGTTTGGCTGCTTTATTTCAGACTACTCTCTAATTGGGAACTTTTAGGTTGCCGAGTCTTTTATCTACTGTACATAGTGTACATATTTTGAAAGTTTATTTTATTACTAGTTATTTTGTATATATTAGTTTATTTTATCAGTTTTACCTCCCGATGCAGGTGCTTTCTGTTAGTTGTCTCACTTTGACGGAATATTTTCTTTACACTGTTTGTTTGATGGAAAAACCTTCAGGAAGTGCGAGGTTGGAGCGCTCTACAAACCAGGTTTGGCCCTTTTGCCAGCTGACCATTCCAAGGCGGTAACTGATGGTTTTTCTCTGTGTGAGTGAGTGTGTGTGTGTCTGTGTGTGTGTCTGTGTGTGTGTGTGTGTGTGTGTGTGTGTGTGTGTGTGTGTGTGTGTGTGTGTGTGTGTGTGTGTGTGTGTGTGTGTGTGTGTGTGTGTGTGTGTGTGTGTGTGTGTGTGTGTGTGTGTGTGTGTGTGTGTGTTTTCATAAGACCTTTTCTTCTTTAAGTTTCCACTATCGGTTTGGTAATTTTGCAAATAAAATCCATACGGTGTTTAATCATTTTGATGAGATCCAAATTAATATAATGGGCGACACAGGTGAACCAGTTCAGTTTACGCAAGGAAAGTCGATGGTGAAGCTTCATTTTAGAAGAAACCAACATTAAAGATGTTGCCAGTATTCGTTGTTTACCTCGTCAAGTAAGATATGGGTTAGGTTCAATGTTTAAGAAATTGGCCAGCAATATATATTCTCCCTCTTGTCAAACCTATCGTGAAATCTGTTATGCACAGTTTGAAGTCAGAGGGTCTCAAACAACGGTTAGGTACCGGACCTGGTTACCGCAATCGGTAGAGCGTCGGCTCCAGGTTCGGGGGGACCCGGGTTCTTTCTCTGTTCGTGACATACCAAATCCGTTAAAAATGGCAGTGGTATAGCTCCCTTGGTAACGCTGATGCAAATATAAGGACAGTTCCATGACTGGTTGGCCCGGTGTCAGGATAATGTGGTATCATGCCAGGTGTTCACGGCATGCTATACACGGTGAATGCAGCACTATATCTGCTTCAAGTGAACACCGTTTCCAGATAACTGAAATTCTGTTCGTGGTATGATAAACTCAATAAACAAACAAGCAATGACTAGGAGCTGTACAATATATCGTGGCTGTAGAAAGCGTAAAGAAAGTACTAAAGAATCGAGGAAAAACTATGCTGAAAAACGTTGGTCAGAAACGTTGGACAGTATAAAACAACTCCAATGAAAAGACCACATCAGTCTTATTAACACAAGCCTTAGATACACAAGTCAAGGAAAGTCTCTGATCGTCCACTTGATATTTTTTATTCAAAATGATGCAACACGGATCTTTAGAGTGCAGTAAAACTGAACTCGCAGTAACACATATACCTCCTACCATGACTGCAATGCAAGACGGGCAAGGTACAGAACATTACCCCGTATCATTATTGAACGTTTCTGAACCTATCGAATCTTTTATTTCTGCTCAAACAGAAAAGTGGACGGATGTCAGCCAGAGCTATCTGTACCTGAAAGCATTAGTGTTAAAAGCTGACGGGCACAACCGGGAAAACAACAAATCCGTCGTGAACAAATTCTTTCACAGCCTGTGGGACAACATTAAACTGTATCTGAACAACAAACTGATCACCAACAACGCTGACAGGTATCGCTACCGTGCCTACCTAGAGAACATACTTCTATTTCAACAGACATTAAAATTCGCAACTAGCAAAACAAATATATGACGAAATCTACAGTATAGATAGACTAGACGATGTCATGGATATGGTGAGCACATGTCATCGAAGAACTACAAACTCTCATCACTGACATATCAAGCATGAAAACTGCTATGGTTGTATAGTTGACCATCCTAATCAAACTCAACAGCCACTATGTTTATTTTCAACCACTTAGGAATAGGTAAATTTGTTTATGAATACAGCATTGGGGAAAATGGATCCGTATAAAGTGCTGTATAATAATCCAAAGAGAATAAATCTCACACGATCTGACAGACCGACGCCAATCAGTTATGGAAACATATAAAAGATTGTTTAGATGAACCTAAGATCACACCGAAAGACGCGTTGATCAGTGAATGGTATGAACGAGTCAAAGGTGCTTGGAATCATAGAGACGACTGAACTTCAATATATTTTTGACCACTCTCCAATGTCATCCATATTGAATGCAGTGGTGTTCGCTAAAGATCAACTACCACATCGAAGACCGGTACATGTAAAAAGGATGCATTGTAAACACGGACATTTCAAATCAACCTATACAGCATTGGGTGGCTATATTTTTAACAAGGGCAATACCGCCTACTACTTTGATTCGTATGGAATACCACCGAAACAGCATGACATTCAGTCATTCCTAGACATGGACCCTACACATGAAATTTCATGTTTGTGTGTGGACTGTATTGTTTGTATGCATTGCACTTTCTTGTTCATAGTTGTGATTTGAATAAACTGTTGAGATCAAAATTTAAAATAGAAGATCAACATAACTATGAGTTGAATGATCATAATGTGTGAATGCGGTTCTCGTTAATTGTGTTTTGTTAGTTGTGTTGTGGGATCCAATCGCTAACTTCGTTTTTGCCTTGTTAGCTGTGTCGTTTGTTCCAATCGCTAAATCGTTAAAAAATGACGTTGCCTAAATGGATTCACAACGTCGCTCTTTATTTGGTGCACATATGAGGATTGACAATTCTTGACGTTAACCAAAAATCGATATTGTCATTTTTCATTGGCTGAAATAAAAATCTTAAGAGAAAAAAAATCAATCCGTTTTGTGAGTATGAAAGAAGCGGTGGGCTCTCGTAAATCATTAACAAAGACAAGCATGGAAACCCTTCCTAATTGCTTTATACCTGATACAGAAAGGAGCAACAGGGTGCGAACTGCACTACATACACCTGTAATCCAATATACATCGCTCTTTCAAAAAATTCACACCAAAAAAAAAACAACAACAATTTGATAAAAATCATTCCAGAAGAGAAATCATGAACACTGAAAACGACATGGTATTTCATCACTACCGGGAGACGGTGTCAACAACAGTCGGTTCAAAATTCACTTCGGTACACGATTTTTCGTACCCAACAATTTATATATACAATATGAATTGAAATTTATAAAGAAATTTAAATACCTTTAGGCATACTGAGCCGGTGTATGCCCCTAGTAGGCCCTATTAAGGGACAGCGGGGCACCATGAATAAGCCCACACCTTACCATAAAAGAGTAGTTACAATACCCTGTGGCAAAACTGAACATATAGATACAATAATTGTCAGAGATACACACATACATGTATATAAACAAAACACACATCTATTTTAATTCAATCTATATCTTTAACAGGTCCTCAAAGGGTCAATCTGATGTATGTTACACTAGTGATATTACACGATATTTTACTCCGAATTTTCTTAACTTCATTTTAGCATGTACAATTAGTTAGCCACCAGGCAGTACTGCCCAACACTATCTTGAAACTACCATATACGATATTCACACATATTTTATATCATGTCTAGATTATCTGTAAATATGAAAAATCACGTCTTCCCACTGTGTGTATAATGTGTACATAAAAAACATACATAGACATATAAAATACGAATACTACACATCTAGCATATATACATATGTGGACGAATAAATAAAAGAGAAATTAAATTCCACGACTTGGTAATACCCTGTAATATTTTATATGATTTAAAATGATATTTTTTTGATAATCAAATTAAAGTATAAATATCTGTGATAATTAAATCTATATTGTTTTCAAAAAGGGTCGTCATACACATTTTAGTGTGGTCTCTAAACTTAAATTAGAATTTTAATCTTCTAGATTTTTATTAATTTACATTGATTTTTATATATTCATTACACTCCTCCACAACCCGATACATATGTAATAATCTTCTATACCCTTTTCAACCACCTTAAGTACTGGAGCTCGCCACATACCATAAGATAAAAGGTGAGGGAAAAAAAACCGAAGACGACGTCATAAATCATTACATTCTGCTGCTCGACTCTGCTGCTCGACTCTGCTGCTCGACTCTGCTGATCGACTCTGCTAATCGACTCTGCTAATCGACTCTGCTGATCTACTCTGATGATCAACATGGCTACCTGCAAGAATTCATTGATGTCTACCAAGGACTTGTAAAAGAAAGTACTTGGACAGCCCGACAGATGAAGAGCTGCTACAACAACATGGCAGCAATGAGCGGTTGTAGAAAATTAAATTCCTCTTCGAAGATCTTACTAAACGGATACATCTTCCAACTTACCTCAAAGTGACCTGTTATGATCTGCGGAAGTTAAGAGAAGTCGGCTTAGAGGAGGAATACTTTACCCAACGCACCCTGTTGGGAAAGGACAGGCGGAGGCTGCAGTTGCAGCTCTTCAACGAGTTGGTAGAGCTCTGGGTTGTACTCTAGAGTTCTAATCCCTCACAAAAACGACCCTTTTCATTGCCAACACTTGTCTCGAAAGAGATATTAAGCAATTGCCGTAACCTTTTAGTAACATAAATCATATTTTTTCTATTTTACAAATGTTCCATATTTTTTGCCCTATTTATTTTTGGTGCCATAAAAGTCCATTTTTTTACAATTTTTAAATACATTTTCCTTTATTTACTAAAGTATTTCCTCGGCACCATAAATCTGGTACCATATTTGTTCCTTATATGTCTTCGGTATCATAAATCCTGAACCCGTATGATACCGATACCATATGGACACCCTACACTACTAGCAATTATTAAGGGCAGTCTTGGATATCTTACATGATATTATACCCCTCAAACATGTGCTCTTTATTATTTATTAAAACACATATCACCAAATAATTAAATGCGCATTTATCTTAAAAAAAACATAAACGAATCTGAAAAACATCTGCAGAGACATTTTTAGCATTATGACATTAATTTTAAGATATAAAAAGATTGCTCTTTTTGAAATAAAAACCAGTACTAATTACTTTTGATTCTTTAAATCCTCGTACAAGTATCCGTTAGACCAATATACTGATTTAAATGGGTATTTTTGTTTATGCTTTAAAACCGTGAAACTGCACATTATCAGGACAATCCACCTGCCTTACCTGTATTGGATAAATAAAGTAAATCAGGGACGATCAAATTATCGCGCGGACAATATTTAAGCCCAGTTTTCTGTGTTTATTGGGTACATCGTCCCACCAACAGTATTTCAGTTATCTGGGGACGGTGTCCACTTGAAGCAGTTATAGTGCTGCCTTCACTATGTATGGCATGCCGTGAACACCTAATTTAATTTAATTAAATTTAATTTAATTGGCGTCTTCTTCTGCCATGTTTGCGATATTATAATTCATCGTGTTGAATAATCATTTTCTGGTAATCTGTGTATTGAGAAAAGGCGGATCTTTGCGTGAACAAAATCACGCAAATAGCAAAAAAAAAATATAATCATGCTCAAACATTGTTATGGTTTTTCTGACAGTTTGTAGCATATACAATATGTATGAAATAAAAAAAAGTGGCTCATAATTTTCAAATTTGGCTCATTGGTTGGTCCGGACCAAAATAAAACCCAGAGGGGAGCCCTGACATAAGTATTAAAGACACACTGTCAATAATATTTACTATTTAGAAGAGTTCTTCTTTTGCACTTGATTACTTTATTTTACTGATTGTATACAATCTTGCCTGCACCTTCTTTTAAGTCCCCCTGAGTATGATAAATCATGTGACATGACACATTGCTTATTTGCACTGAATACAATTAAATCTTGTTTGCTTTCTTTTCCATCCTTTTGTATTTCGGCTGCTGCAGACAACACAGTCAGGAAAATGTTTCACATCATCAAATTGACCAACAAAATGTCGCTCCACATGGCGAGCCGGTAGATCTACTTTTGAGGGTCTGCCCTTTCTTGAGCATTTTCTTTGGTAGCCCTCCAATAGACCATCAATGACAGTTTCCCTACACTTTCTGGCATTCATAGGCTTTCCTTCTGTGGATTCTTTGTAAATGATGTAACTGTTCACAAGTGCAACATCTCGCAGTCGGTTGTATATGGTGAAGTACCATTTTGTAGACTTGTGCGGATATGCATATGTCTGCAGTTTCTGGTCCATTATGTCTACTCCTCCCATATAAGCATTGTAGATATCTGCCATCACTGGTTTTTCTATCGTGTCTGCGGCCACGAACTGCGGTTTTACTGCGTATATCCTTGTGAACAGTGTTGTTTGTGTGCATGTTTGACAAGAAATGAACTCTTTTCGTATCATGCCAGGCGCAGGTCACCAAATTTCCAGCACGCATGAATACTGGATCATCTCCCTTTTCTAGATGCAGACAGTTTGGTTTAAGCTGATGAGGCATGTTTTGTCTTCCAACTTTAACTGTTCCACATGCTCCGATGCAATTTCGTTCCAGTTGCCGAAATAGGTTTGGCGACGAATAATAGTTGTCTGTAAAGGCACGGTGTCCTTTGTGCTCAAATCCATTTAACAGTTTGAGGCATATACTTTCAGTTATTGTGAAAGGATCCTGGTTTGCAACTGTTCCTTTCCCACTGTATGTCAGAAACTTATAAAAGTAACCACTTTTGCTATCACCGTCTCCAGATAACTAAAATACTGTTTGTGGGACGATAAACCCAATAAACAAACAAACAAACTTTTGCTATCACACAGTGTGTACTGTTTTATTCCTCATTTGTAGAGTTTTGAGAGAATATACTGTCGGAAGGAAACCCGACCTTTAAAGCGGATAATGCTATCATAAATGCTTTCGGCGCCATAGGCAAGTTTTCTCGACAACAGCCTAACAGCGCCATAGGCGAGATTTCTCGACAACAGCCAAACAGCGCCATAGGCAAGTTTTCTCGACAACAGCCTAACAGCGCCATGGGCGAGTTTTCTCGACAACAGCCGAACAGCGCCACAGGCGAGTTTTCTCGACGACAGCCGAACAGCGCCACAGGCGAGTTTTCTCGACAACAGCCGAACAGCGCCACAGGCGAGTTTTCTCGACAACAGCCGAACAGCGCCATAGGCCTCCATAAACTTTCAGGCATTCATAGGCTTTCCTTCTGTGGATTCTTTGTAAATGATGTAACTGTTCACAAGTGCAACCTCTCGCAGTCGGTTGTATATGGTGAAGTACCATTTTGTAGACTTGTGCGGATATGCATTTGTCTGCAGTTTCTGGTCCATTATGTCTACTCCTCCCATATAAGCATTGTAGATATCTGCCATCACTGGTTTTTCTACCGTGTCTGCGGCCACGAACTGCGGTTTACTGCGTATATCCTTGTGAACAGTGTTGTTTGTGTGCATGTTTGACAAGAAATGAACTCTTTTCATATCATGCCAGGCGCAGGTCACCAAATTTCCAGCACGCATGAATACTGGATCATCTCCCTTTTCTAGATGCAGACAGTTTGGTTTAAGCTGATGAGGCCTGTTTTGACTTCCAACTTTAACTGTTCCACATGCTCCGATGCAATTTCGTTCCAGTTGCCGAAATAGGTTTGGCGACGAATAATAGTTGTCTGTAAAGGCACGGTGTCCTTTGTGCTCAAATCCATTTAACAGTTTGAGACATATACTTTCAGTTATTGTGAAAGGATCCTGGCTTGCAACTGTTCCTTTCCCACTGTATGTTAGAAACATAAAAGTAGCCAGTTTTTGCTATCACAAAGTGAGTACTGTTTTATTCCCAATTTGTAGGGTTTTGAGGGAATATACTGTCGGAAGGAAATCCGACCTTTAAAGCGGATAATGCTATCATAAATGCTTTCGGCGCCACAGGCGAGTTTTCTCGACAACAGCCGGACAGCGACATAGGCGAGTTTTCTCGACAACAGCCGAACAGCGCCATAGGCGAGTTTTCTCGACAACAGCCGAACAGCGCCACAGGCGAGATTTCTCGACAACAGCCGAACAGCGCCACAGGCGAGTTTTCTCGACAACAGCCGAACAGCGCCATAGGCGAGTTTTCTCGACAACAGCCGAACAGCGCCATAGGCGAGATTTCTCGACAAGAACCGAACAGCGCCATAGGCGAGTTTTCTCGACAACAGCCGAACAGCGCCACAGGCGAGTTTTCTCGACAACAGCCGAACAGCGCCACAGGCGAGTTTTCTCGACAACAGCCGAACAGCGCCACAGGCGAGTTTTCTCGACAACAGCCGAACAGCGCCACAGGCGAGTTTTCTCGACAACAGCCGAACAGCGCCACAGGCGAGTTTTCTCGACAACAGCCGAACAGCGCCATAGGCCTCCATAAACTTTCAGGCATTCATAGGCTTTCCTTCTGTGGATTCTTTGTAAATGATGTAACTGTTCACAAGTGCAACCTCTCGCAGTCGGTTGTATATGGTGAAGTACCATTTTGTAGACTTGTGCGGATATGCATTTGTCTGCAGTTTCTGGTCCATTATGTCTACTCCTCCCATATAAGCATTGTAGATATCTGCCATCACTGGTTTTTCTACCGTGTCTGCGGCCACGAACTGCGGTTTACTGCGTATATCCTTGTGAACAGTGTTGTTTGTGTGCATGTTTGACAAGAAATGAACTCTTTTCATATCATGCCAGGCGCAGGTCACCAAATTTCCAGCACGCATGAATACTGGATCATCTCCCTTTTCTAGATGCAGACAGTTTGGTTTAAGCTGATGAGGCCTGTTTTGACTTCCAACTTTAACTGTTCCACATGCTCCGATGCAATTTCGTTCCAGTTGCCGAAATAGGTTTGGCGACGAATAATAGTTGTCTGTAAAGGCACGGTGTCCTTTGTGCTCAAATCCATTTAACAGTTTGAGACATATACTTTCAGTTATTGTGAAAGGATCCTGGCTTGCAACTGTTCCTTTCCCACTGTATGTTAGAAACTTATAAAAGTAGCCAGTTTTTGCTATCACAAAGTGAGTACTGTTTTATTCCCAATTTGTAGGGTTTTGAGGGAATATACTGTCGGAAGGAAATCCGACCTTTAAAGCGGATAATGCTATCATAAATGCTTTCGGCGCCACAGGCGAGTTTTCTCGACAACAGCCGGACAGCGACATAGGCGAGTTTTCTCGACAACAGCCGAACAGCGCCATAGGCGAGTTTTCTCGACAACAGCCGAACAGCGCCACAGGCGAGATTTCTCGACAACAGCCGAACAGCGCCACAGGCGAGTTTTCTCGACAACAGCCGAACAGCGCCATAGGCGAGTTTTCTCGACAACAGCCGAACAGCGCCATAGGCGAGATTTCTCGACAAGAACCGAACATCGCCATAGGCGAGTTTTCTCGACAACAGCCGAACAGCGCCACAGGCGAGTTTTCTCGACAACAGCCGAACAGCGCCACAGGCGAGTTTTCTCGACAACAGCCGAACAGCGCCATAGGCGAGATTTCTCGACAACAGCCGAACAGCGCCACAGGCGAGTTTTCTCAACAACAGCCAAACAGCGCCACAGGCGAGTTTTCTCGACATAATAAACATGCATTTTGCAGGATCAAGACAAACAAAACGAAATTCGTTGTCGGTATTACCTAAGACAGGTAGGTCGCCTCTGTTGGTTTCTTTAAAAACCAACATCAAAAGCCACAACACGTCCATACACTAACAATTACAATAAATGATAACAAAAGAAAACGTGTTCGGACAATATTTAAATCCTTTTTATATTGTTAATAATTTTCAGTCGCATTTGTGTATGTCTTTTGTCAGATTACATGTATGGGTGCTTTATAAATACATATGTACCGCATATCTGTTACAGTGAACAATCGATTGTGACAGAAATACTCCATTTCCTATAATTGTCACAAAACAACATTGTCCTTTTATATTATTTTTATGGCCACTGTTTCTCAGTGTGCAAATATACGTTTTGTGATTTCCTGCTGTATGTAAACGTTAATTATCCATATCTGTGAGTTGTTGTTGTTACATTTGGAAAAGAAATGTCATATTAAATCACATTTTAAAAGGGATGGTATGTTGTTAAACCATAAATGTTACACATTTAGATATAATTTCAACAATGAATGATCACATGTGTCTGCGTGTCAATGTTTTAATAGATCGAGATATACACAGAAACACCGGCCGCAATAGCTCAGGTGGTAGAGCGTCGGCTTGCGGATCGGGAGGTCGTGGATTTGAACCCCGGCCGGGTCAAACCAAAAACTTTAAAGTTGACAGTAGTGGCTTCCCTCCTAACGCTCGGGTCTAAGGGGACAGCATTACGCCTGACTCGTCGGTGTCAGTAAAATGGACCGGCCGGGTTCAGTCCCTGTGCACCTCATTAGTGCCCCTGTGCTATATAGAATTGTCGCTGCAAAAATGCCGGCAAATCCCATCCCTATACCCAGAAACCAATCGGAACTCCTCGGGTAATTTCGTTCTCGGGACAATCATCCCTCGGATGTATCTGGTGCAATAATACTTAATGAAATCACGATCGTTTTGTTCGCCGGAAGTCAGAAGAATATGCTTAAAACGTAGTTCGCACAAAACATTAACAAACGAGTCGTTTGACAGCTGTGTCTTTGCTGTGCCGGGTAAATTAAACTTGAATGATTTACATTTGAAGCAGCCACAAAGTGGAGATGTACAGGCATCGTACTATAGTGAGCAGTCTTTCGATCTGCCATCTTTGTTTTGACGTCTGTCACAAAAGAAGTTTCATTTTGGGAAGTGGCCGAGGTAATCCGACTACCTACATACATCCGGGAGATGATTCGTGAATTATCCTAGGTGTTCCGATTGCCCAGAAACAACATCACAACGAGCGTAGCTATGTGAGGGAAACATACACATAGAAGCATCTAAATCCTCTATGTTATATATGGTATGCTTTCCTCATTTGGCAATGTAAATAGTATACTAATTTGACTAGCGTAAAAAGTCTACAATTTTATAAAAAATAGTTCAACGTATAACGTAGCTTATAAGTAAATATTAAACACAAGAAATGCAAAGGCAGACAAGCTGAATATACCTTTAAATCAAGTATGGGCAGTAATCTCCCTTAGTCGCTGTGTTACCTGTAAAATCGACCGATACACACATATCTAAACAAAGGCATACCACGTGATTAAAGGTGGAAAACTAAACTGTCTGCTGTATGTGGAATGTACCTATTGATTTCTTCAATCGGCATTCTTTACACAATGACGAATCGGGTACCCGACCAACCGTCTGTAAATCGAGTGCGATCAGTAGTGGAATAGGACTTCTAACCGTCATATTACAGGCCAGAGTTTGAATCACGAGTGGGTGTAAACAGGAGTGGTTTGACAGTGCATACATGGAGTGACTTCATTCATATAGTAGATCTTCTGTGCTTTGGAAATAGTCATACCCGCTGACTCGTGCAGTTAGATTGGATATACATTTAGTAATATTGATGATCTCATTCAAACGAACGATTTAAATCGGATCATAGTTTGAAGTGACTTGGTAAGAGCTAAGTCACCCCCGTTGCTGTGTAGTGACAGACAGACCGAAGTTATTTCAAGGATTGTACTAGTTTCTCTCGTGTTTTAGATAGATCGTTTTTGTTAAGTCACATTCATAGTGAAAGAAAATGGAATCTTAGCGACATCAGGACCGATTGATTTTAACTCAGGTGAGATACATATTTGTTCAATGGTTATGGGGAGGCAAGGTGTGTAGATGTGTAAAGGTCGACAGCAACCGGCGTCGCGTCCTTTGTTACCTGTATGTAGGTAGTCGCCATTTGTCATAAGTTAACATAAATAGGTCACCTCAGATTGGAAGGGTTTAAATAAAACAGTTTATGTCAGCGGACTGCGGATTGGGGGTGGATTAGGTGAAATGGTTGTGATATACTACACACCTTACATCGTATTAGTGATCAACGTGAAACGGTAATCGGTGATAGGGGCTGTGTGCCTGGCGTTTGATACGTATTGGGGTTCTGATAGACTGTGTTCAAGAGTGTTCACTTATGGTTCAGGTTGTGATATGTTTTATAGAAATGCTATAGAATGGTGTCCCCAAAGGGGGTAAACTTATCGTTGATGTTGTGATATGACTTTGGATTGTGATACATGTCTATGGGTTTGTTGTTGAGAGAGAGAGAGAGAAAGGAGAAAGAGAGAGACGCACAGAGAGAGAGACACACAGAGAGAGAGAGGCAGAGAGATATGGGTGTCCAAGTTGCTTGATTTGTAATTGATTTTGAGTTTACATGACAATTGTAGTCATTTTTATTTAAAGTGGTGATAGAATATGGTGTTTGCGGGGTTAAACTTAATGGTGTTTGGGAGGAATACAGTTTGGGACATAGGTAGTGTTTTGTATTGAAGATTACGGATGAAAATTGAGGCTAGTATAAAACAATAAATGCAAGTTGGAGCAATACGGATGCAACAGAAATTAGGAAAAATTGTGTAGATAGAAATGTGTTCTTGTGGTTGTTGAAACACTTATTACAATGAGGTATTTTGATAATGTAGCTTAAGAGTGTTATATGCATAATATTGTCCAATAAATCAAGTTTGTCAAACAGTATGGACAGAATACATCTCTACATTTGAATGACAAAAAGTATGGTTTACAGTCCCCGTGAGTTGGCAGGTATTCTACCGTTTCACTTGGTCTGGGATGGGTGTACTGTTCTTGGTTGAGTAGGCTTTTACAATACCCACCTTTTTGTATATTTGAGCTGGTACATCTAAAAACTTTGCTGCAAAAGAAAAGATGTAGAGCAAATGCTCCAGGGATCATAATGATAGAAAGTGTATAGATACATGATTAACGGGGGCATAAAGCACACATGGAGATGACTCAGACCTTCCGTATTCGGTGGTTTATAAAATGTTAATTGATCTTTATGGTAGTAAATAATACACTCTGATATGGATACAAGAAAGGAAAGTGAAAGTTTATAGTGCTAAATAATTTGCAATCATTAGATCATCCTTTGACTTATATTTCTAATATTTAATTGAAATAAATAGGCACACTCTGAGATTTAAAAAGCGTGTAATATAACTTATTAAAATTAAATACTACACGACGCTGAATTAAAACATGCTTATAAAACACATTTTTTCTATAAAGTTGTACATACTATATAGACCATGTACATCACTCAGCCAGTATGATTTAAAATGACATCGTTCCCATTTTTTAAACACAATGAGGATTATGTTTACTCTTTTCGTTTAAACCAACCCTCCCTCCACCGGAATAAAGGTATAATAGTTAACTTAAATATAAATCAAAATGACCAAACTCGCATCCTCTAGGTTCATTGTGTCTTATTGTTATTTAGAATGGTAGAGTTTTAAACACTCGGCTCACATTGCGTGGGTTCAAGTCCCAAAACAACCTTTATGTGGGAAGGTTTTCCTGTTGACCTGCAATGCACCGGTGGTTTAAGGGAGTTTGACTTCAACTTCAACTTTATACTGCCAAAAGTCAATACTGACTACATAAGGCAGGCGCAAGTCCTGAACATTGACAATTTAAGACTAATAATTTACATATGGAATTTTAATGAAAACATAAAATAACTAAACTAAAATATCAATTAAAAAGCATAAAACTTGTTTAGGCCACTTGCAAATGCAGGTACAGTTGGGGCATCCTTAATCTCAGTGTTTGTCCGGGTCTTCTTGCGTCAGTAACAGCTAGACGACCATAATTGTGTAAAACGTATTCAAATGACTGACCCCTCATTCTTAAGATTTCTTTTTTTAAATATTAAAATCAAATCTTCCATTTACATTGAAAAAGAATCCCGAAATATGTCCATTTACAAACATGGGCAAAACACATTCTCCCAGTCAGGATGCATATTCGTCTCTACCATAAATGATGGTGAAATAAATTTAAATGACACTGAATCATGCATCAGCTGTGGATTTATGTTAACAACATATGCTTCAACTTGTGATGGCCGCTAAAATATGTTTCCTGTTATTTAACATGCCACCAAAAACCCTGTTACTCCCTGCATCAACAAATAGCAGTGTTAGGCTAGATTCGTAGGGCCACAAAATCCTCTTGGATTTTCAGTTAAAAGTTTTATAAAAGTGGAGTTATTCGTGAAATAATTTCACTGTACGCTATTAATTCTTGTTTGTGTTGCAAAACGGAAAATACCACTGTCAACATACAAGCATGCATTTAACATATTATCTTTCGAGATCTTATTTAGAGTTATCTTTTATTTCTGCAACATGATGACATATGTTACAAATCAATCAAATTCATTCAAGTTCTACACACAATATACAAATGTCACAATACATATATTGGGTTGAAGAAGAATTGAACTTTCCTATATTACATCATCATGATGCTATGGTTATACATCCCTCTCTCATTCCATCTCTCCTCATTCTGTCTTTTCAATCTCTCTCGCACACACAGACCTCTCTGTCTCTCTCTGTCTCTCTCTGTCTCTCTGTCTCTCTCTGTCTGTCTCTCTCTGTCTCTGTCTCTCTCTGTCTCTCTCTGTCTCTCTGTCTCTCTCTCTCTCTCTCTCTCTCTCTCTCTGTCTCTCTCTCTCTGTCTCTCTCTCTCTCTCTCTGTCTCTCTGTCTCTCTCTGTCTCTCTCTCTGTCTCTCTCTGTCTCTCTCTCTGTCTCTCTCTGTCTCTCTCTGTCTCTCTCACTCTGTCTTTCTCTCTCTCTCTGTCTCTCTCTGTCTCTCTCTGTCTCTCTCTCTCTGTGTCTCTCTGTGTCTCTCTGTGTCTCTCTCTGTCTCTCTCTCTCTGTCTCTCTCTCTCTGTCTCTCTCTCTGTCTCTCTCTCTCTGTCTCTGTCTCTGTCTTTCTGTCTGTCTGTCTGTCTGTCTGTCTGTCTGTCTGTCTGTCTCTCTCTCTCTCTCTCTCTCTCTCTCTCTCTCTCTCTCTCTCTCTCTCTCTCTCTCTCTCTCTCTCTCTCTCTGTCTCTCTCTGTGTGTCTCTCTCTCTCTCTCTCTCAAGGATAGGTGTTTTAAACCTCAAGTTTTAAAGAATTTTTACGCCAAAAAACGTTAAACGAGGGTTTTGCAACGACCTATGTAATATACGTGTTAAATCTTAGATCTATCTATACTTCTTTCCCTTGTTCATGATACATGTTTCATTAATAAAATAAATATGGTCCGGAATGATTATACTAGTAGTGTTATATGGTGCGGGATGATTATAACATGGTCCGGAATGATGGTCCGGAATGCAGATGGTCCGGAATGAGGGTAATTCATAACGAACACGTGTTTTTGAAAAAGATAATTAAGAACGTACATCAAAATACCTATCTATCGTTGCTAGTTATCGTAACATGGTTGCCAATAATTTTCATGGTCTAAGCACATGGACCCTGCAACACATTGGATGGCACATATTCACGATCTGTCTTGTTTTGTTTTGGTATACGTCGCCATGACAAATGGAGATAATGCCAAATGTCACGTTAGCGGATTCCAGCTATTGTTGGTTAGTGAGAACTCACTACACATATTGTCGTGGAACTACCCACGCACATCAGAAACCTTTAATTTGATCATAGCAACTCCAAGAATTCGATACTTTCAACAGAATGAATATATTTTCTTCAATATCCAAACCTGTACCACAGAACTCTGTCGTATTATAACTGTCCATGTGTGCACGCAGTGTGTCATGTCTTTCAAAGTTCGAAATGAAGCAGCATTTTCTGTACTTGCTTCACAAATAAAGATTATAAAATTTTGACAAAACCATTTGGGTCCTTTTCAAACCCATTAAACGCTTCTGAGAGAAAATTGAACGTATGATAAGGATTTTTATCACTTAACCTGGCGTGCAATCACTGAGTATCACCCATTGGTTTTTCTAAGATTATTTTTGGTAAGATTCAATTTAGTTATTTTTCACAAAATAATCTCTTTATTGTGCGATAAATGGAATCCAACGTTCATTTTCATTAAATACATAATATATTTAACTAGTTGGATGAAACGATACGAAACTCAGCAGAGCCTATTTTATTTGTTCGATGAACACTCATGTCAGATCCTCTTTGAACGTCACCATTTACATTATATGTAACATGTAGTTATGTAAAACAAGATAATGTATAATCTTTTTTTGAAAGTGTCGGTTTCAATCGGACCCATTTATCCAGTTACTCCATACAGGAAGTCGCACTGACACTAGGCTGTTATTTTGTAAACAGACTCAACACCCTCTTTAAGAAATACTATGCTGAAAATATGTTAATTAATCACAAAATGCATGCTGGTTACATTCTACATGCCATATTGATATTGTAATTCTTTGATCAGCATCGCGATGCTTTTGACTCGCATATCATAGACAAGGTAACTTTTTTTAAAGACAACATGTTCACATATAATCTAGAAATCAGAGGTTATATTTAATTTCATTTTTCGTTGTTATTCAACTTAGCTTTACTTTTTAATAATAACTTAAAAATACAACAAATTTGATCAACTGTGAGCAAGTCACGTTGAGATTTCTTCATCTGTAAATTCGTCTGGTTGTAGATATTACTTTGTGTATGTGGGCCCGAATGGCTCCTATTAGCTTTATGTCATATTCTTTCTTCCATCTTAGATAAATATTGTAGATCTGTGGACGCGGTTTGATCAGCATTGATTTTTCTTTCTGATGCTACATCTTAAGTATAACGTAATGACTTGGGCTACTTTCGCATGAGGTAAAGATAGAGGCAATAGAATATCACCTGTTGATAATGTTGTACTTCTGTTGCAGGTCACTACCTCAGTCCGTGGTTTTATTTTTGGATATCATAAAATTATGAAACAGGGTAAAATAAAGGACCATTTGTTGCATACTCCATGGCACGTCGTAAATTAAGCACAGACATTTATGGCAGCATTTGCTTGGATCGACATAACGTTGTGCTGTATGCATACTCTATTATGTGGTACACTTTAATCATACTTTAACTATGCACAAGTTAACCAGTTCTATTTGAATTTCATAATGAGACAATTTAGAGGCATTACACAAAGCCCCGCATATAAGATTTTCATACAAACAACCCACTGTATACAAAGACTTCGGCTATTACGCTGAAAGAAGGAGGAACACTGCCAAAGGCACGCTCTTTTGTTAGTTTGTGAACCATAAACGAACACTTGTATCAGTTTAAACACTTGGTAAGACTTTGCCATTGACCCAGTAACTTTTACGATAGTCAACAATGCGTTCTTTATTCAATAAAAAAATGTCTGGCAAAAGTGGTTTAAATCATTACTGTATCAGGCCTTTGTTTGTGTTGTATTGTAGAAGGTAATAAAATATATTTGCTTCGGTTAAGAAATTTCAGCATGGTCCTAAAGCTGTATTTTACTAGCAGTACCACACGATTTTAACAAATTCATTCTGCAGTAAATGGGCTAAACATGACAATAGCTATTTTCCTTGGATTTTCACAAATCTTTGAGTCTTGTGGAAACGGATCCTTCGACATTATCAACGTGTACTGAGCGGACTTTAAACGTTTCGGCCATAATTAATCCGTCAATCCGAATGGAAGTAGTTGTGTTGTATATATTTGATTACTAACTGACGAGGTTTAACACGTTCTTTTGTAAGTTTTGTTTCCTAACATTGTAAGCACCATTTTAAGCTACTGAAGACTATTGCTAGTAAGTTTATAAGGATTAAGAACCCACTTTCAAGACTGCTTGGTTGTGTACATGAAAATCATTTCAGAACTTTTAATTTCATGACAATTAAATAGAAATAAATGTTTAATGAAACTGGAAAATACAATAACGGTATATATAATATTTAAAAATGAAACAGACCACTGGTATATTCCCATTTAAAGGCATCTCAAGAGACTTATATAAGTGACCCCCCCCCATTTATTGCCCCACCCAGCATGTGAGGGCATCTGTTTTCTGATAAGCCAGGCTGCCACAGTCTGTAACGATGTGTCTGTCACACAGGTATTGTTCAAGATCCAAGTGTATGTATGCTATATCTGGGGGTTGAACATATTCATTCACAGTTTGTAAAGGAAACAGTTGTGAATATACCAATTACGCAATCCAATATATATATATATATATATATATATAAGAAAACAAATAAAGATTTATATATATATATATATATATTGGATTGCGTAATTGGTATATTCATATAATATATATAAATCTTTATTTGTTTTCTTTCTTACTTTGTTGGTTGATTTTGTTATTTCTTATACATTTTGTTATTTTTTTCATTCTTTTAGTTCTCATATATATTTAAAGTTATATTTTATTTTGATTTGTAAAATGTAACGAAACGTTTCTAACAAAAGCAATTTAAAAAGTCATTCATTGTCAGAATAATGTCCTTCAGAGTCATTTTGAATACTTAAACTTGTAACTCTCATGTATTTTCAAAATTAATAATTTAGCTATGAAATAAATACATAATCCTGCAGTTACAAAATTGACACCTAGTATTTAATGCAATAAAAAATTTGTAAGGGATCATATAGTAAACAACCCACATTATCACAAACAATAATGTTTGTGGCTTTGTGTAAAACTAGCCTACTGTCTCACATCCATACTAGCAGGTAACTTAGTTTTGCATTAACCCATCAGAGGTATTACTGTGACAGATTAGTACTATGTTGGCTAAAGACTCCCTGCAGTGATGACCAGCAATTAGCAGGTCTGGTCATAGCATGTGGGGGCCTGGCTCAGTGGGATACCACATTCCTTTCGAGATTCCTTTAACTGCCATTTAACTCGAAGCAGTTAACCTAGCTTGGACCTTTGTACGGTGTTTATGGCATGTATATGTTGAAGGTACAAGTATTCGATCGTACATGCAGCTTTAACTGGTGAATGTATGAATGAATACATTATCATATGATTGCCAGATGGCCATGTCACTATTACCTACACCAGCGTGAAAAACAACGAACGTGTAACACTCATTTCCAGCGTCTTGTTTTAACAGTTTGTAAACACATTTTATTGAGAAAAAAAAACTCAAAAAGATGGAAAACATGTAATAAGTTATTGACAAAGTGTTTGGTGTAGGGCAAGTATAATGAACACAATAGGCCAAGAATGTCTCTATAACATCTTTCTCACGTTTGAGGAATTTGTATGTCAGTGATATAGCGCATGGACATTTCTGCAATTTGAAAGCATGATATGCACATTTTAAAGCTATGATAAAAACCAGAGACTTGTGCATTATTAGTTGTACATGTCGTTGTATTGTGTATACAAGACCAACCAAACTCGGCACTATTGTACAACTTGCCTGTAGAAACCTAGTTTAGACACGCAAAATGTTGTAACTCTTGTCCTTCTAAGCACAAACCGGTTAGGCTTTGGTGCATGGTGAAGATGAAGTTCAAACAGCTCTCGTCTTCACTGTTTTCTGCTAAGTCTGCATTGATAGACAGGCTTATCTGTACATTAAATTGTTGGCAAATAATAAAAAATGTATCATTGGTTAGTCACAAACATATCAATATAAAGACTAGTAAAGGATAAGTATAGAGGCATGAATCAATAATTGTTCTCTTCCATTGCTATTTACTGCGCAGACATCGGGTTATAGCATGTGTTGTGTCGACATGTCTGCTCCTAGATACGCACAATCATTGTAGATGGTAATAAAATTTGAGACAGGCTGCAAATGGCTCAATCAATAACTGATGCTCTATATTGATATATCATGGCTTTGGATGTGATGCCATGTACTGGTTTTGTGAAATACTAAGGTAAGTTAACAGCAGTTGATATGCGCAACCGGCGTGGATCTGTCTTGTAGCTATGTTGAAGGCTATAAGTGAGTCCAGACACCGGATGTAAAAGCCATACAGTCTCACGTGACGGTTTTCCATTATTTATAAAAAATGAGGTCGATTACATTAACCGATAGACACGGCACGTCACGACATGACTGCTAAGTATAAATCTTAAAACCGTCGCTCAAGAGGCCTTCAGCGATATGTAAATGAAGATTCATCAATATGAGTTTGAAACCCAAAACGGGCATAAAGATGTTCTGGTTTGCCGCTGTGGTTCTAATAAGAAAATCTTCATAGTACCCGTCTTCACGTCCAATGACAGGAAGTCTCCATTTCATACTGGTCATTTATATGGCGATGAGATTCGTAACACAACAATTTGCCAGCACACGATTTGGTATCCGATCTCCAGTTTTCAACGTGTTCAGTAAATGTCGGACCTAACCTGTGGAAATGAATTGAAAATTCAGTATGACTTGCAACTTCTTACCATTAATTTCCATTAAAGAAAGCATACACCTTATAATACGTTGTATTTGAATAATAGTACACGACTACATGCGCGTTTTATTGACTTCCCTATTTTTAAGAACGACTTTTTACGCCTGACTAAAACTAGATACATGTACTTATTATTTCATTAGAAAGACAAAGCCTTAGAGCTGGGCTTGCTTTGTTTTAGTAACAACCAATCGATAAAAAGTTTGATGTCTTTGCGATTCATGTACATGTATTTACCATATTTCCTACAGCAGATGTCCTCTCGTCATGTACTCGATTTCCAATCGGTACTCCTCGGTTTTTAATACTCCGCTTCTATCTAACGGTGGCAATAGGAACGCTTCGGTTAATACGAAAATAACTGAATCGTTCCGATTGCACTTTGCGGAATTACCCGATAATACTAAGTGACAAATGACGGAATAACCCGAGGGGTCCGATGGCTTTTTATGCACAATGTAATATTGATATCCCATACAGTCGAACGGAAGCTAAAAATTACCTGCCGATGTTACCTGATGAAATTAACGATTGTCCCCAGTTTCTTTTGTTTCTTTAGTCTCGTGTTCCAATGTATAACGGACATACATGTTGCATTGACCGCTCTGAAGTTCTAAAATAAATGGCAATAAAAGTCCACAGAACGTTTAAGGTAATCGGTCTTTCTTAGCAAGTATTCGAATGGCGGTCGATTTTATGATATTTTTGGAGGTGCTTCGATTAAGCGCAATTTATTCCCAATGGCAGTCTGTTTTATTGATTGTCTCAGATTTGCAGAGAAATCGTTATTTATGGTCTTTCAAATTGTCAGTCAGCTCGAGTATTTTGTTAGTTACTCGCCGGTGACGAAAAATGCGCATTAAACTAAGACTTAATCATAAAGTGCATGTATGTCGATTATATGGCTCTGAATAAATAGAGACAGACTGAGACATGGGTGATGGTGGTGTCCATAGTTTAAAAGTAGATGGGGGACATGGGTGATGGTGGTGTCCATAGTTTAAAAGTAGATGGAGGACATAGGTGATGGTGGTGTCCATAGTTTAAAAGTAGATAGGGGACATGGGTGATGGTGGTGCCCATAGTTTAAAAGTAGATGGAGGACATAGGTGATGGTGGTGTCCATAGTTTAAAAGTAGATGGGTTGACATGGGTGATGGTGGTGCCCATAGTTTAAAAGTAGACGGGTTGACATGGGTGATGGTGGTGCCCATAGTTTAAAAGTAGATGGGTTGACATGGGTGATGGTGGTGCCCATAGTTTAAAAGTAGATGGGTTGACATGGGTGATGGTGGTGTCCATAGTTTAAAAGTAGATGGGTTGACATGGGTGATGGTGGTGTCCATAGTTTAAAAGTAGATGGGTTGACATGGGTGATGGTGGTGTCCATAGTTTCATGGGTGATGGTGGTGTCCATAGTTTAAAAGTAGATGGGGGACTTGGGTGATGGTGGTGTCCATAGTTTAAAAGTAGATGGGGGACTTGGGTGATGGTGGTGCCAATAGTTTAAAAGTCAGATTCATTTGCGTTAGATTGATCATTGTAAAAATATTATCACAACCAACATGTCGAATCGCATATTTAACTGCAACAAGAGTCACAACTTAAACGACCACCACTATCATTATAACCACCACAACCACTACCTCCACAACTACAGTCACCTAAGTACTACTACCTCCACAATTACGGTCACTTGAGTACCACTACTACCAAAACTATAGTCGACTTGATTTTTATCACAAATTTCTTTTACATTGCACACTAACACAATCATCAAGATAACTGTCATACAGTAGTATATTATAATCATGACTATGTTTTATTGCACCATTATCGATCTCTATTATTTAACTCTTTTTTTTCAAATTTCTTTAAATAAAACCGTCATTTGGTTCAATTAATAGTACACAAGTTAATGTGGAATATTGCAGATTGATATAGACATGCTCTGTGGACCCAAAAATGCGTTCTATTGTTGCATTGCTATATAATAATTGAACAAAAACACTTTGAGGTCAGAACTCTAAACCTTTAAGTTCGCAGCGTTACCATATAATGCGTAACACACTATGGGAATGCACTTTGGGGCACAACCCACTATAGAGGCCATCCTTTATAGTGCGCTACGCTCTAAGGGGTTACATTTTTGACGCCAACAAACGTTACCTTTTGTCTCCCGTTACAGGCGATAATAAGAAATACATCGGCTTTTGGGTCAGAATTTTTTATATATATTTGTGATTTCCACTAATTTCAAAACTCAATTCGCTAAAAAATATTATCACCATAATCAACTTCATATCATAATTTAATTTCATCATTTTATGTCATTAATGCAATCTACATTTGGCCCTAAAATAAGTTAGTTTGTGAGATTTGACCATAAAATACGAAAGTGTGTGGCATTGAACCCAAAAATACGTAAGTTTATGACTTTAGGTCCAATAGTGCGATGGACCTCAAAGTGCATTTCCACAAAGCACCTTCGTGATCTGATAAATTAAAACATCAGCGCAAAGTACAGCCAGGTCAGGATGTCATACAGTTTCAACTATTCTTTATTTAGAAACTCTAACTATTTTAAATAAACTAATTTTTAAATAATATACTTCAACAAGAGCTAAATATCATACTTTAAAATAAAAGAGTCCAATTGATGTTATTTAACAGTTTAAACAGTTTAAAGTAAAGTGTGTGTGCACATTTCATCTCAGGAGTAACAAAGGTAAAATATTTCTCAAAGAATGTGTCTGATCAATTCTCGTTTAAAGCAGAATGTGCCGGAATGTACCACGACCTTATGGTATTTTTGCTCGTTTAAAAGTGGTCATGCGAGAACAATATCTTGCGTATATATGCAGTCTTTCCAATAGGTAAATGTCCTTAACAGATCAACACAATGAATGACCACGCAAGCAATGCGGTAACTTGTAAATTTAAACAAGTCTAAACAAGAGTGCATGTTGTAAAACATTAATAGATTACAGTGCTGTTGTTAAAACATGCACATGAAAGAAAATCTAAAATGACGCATACTTATAATTAACAACTGAGTTCTTTTAACAGCGTTAAGAGCTTAAATACACAGTTACGATACTATGTGTTCGTTTAAAATAATTTTATTTTGGGTTTCTTTTTAACATCTAAAGTTTCTTTTAAACTTAATGCAACTTTAAATGAAAGAAATATATTTTGCAGAATAAAACAGCTTTTGAGCCTGCCCAATGTTTAAAAATATATTAGCCCATTTATAACTCGTTAGAGCTGCTGTTGCCGAGAAGACCTGTAGTGTATCTTGGCTGCGGGACAGAAGATGATTGTCTGACTTATCTTGGAGATAGAGAATATAACATTGAACAAAACAGGCCTACCAAAGTAATTCATTGTTTAAAGCCTATATTGACTTAACAAACCCTTTGCGCAATAATCAATATTTCTACAACGTACTAGATTTTCATCTCGAGTACAAGATATCCTTTATAAGGTACTGTTGTTTAAAACGTGTTTGTTATAAGTAAAGCTACATTATCTACAATGTGTGGCTTATGTAAACCTATGTAATGATAATCCGTGATGGAATCTAAGTCGCATACGTTTTAATAAGTTTTTCTGGTTGATGCACGTCTAGGAAGAAGTTGTCACTCATCAAAACAATATTATTGCATTCTTCATTGTATTTTTTTAAAGAATTGATAACACTTTATTTGCTTCGAGCATGGTCAATCTTCGCACTCTTATTCTTTTGTGACGTTGACATCTAACATATTTCTCAGAGGTACTTAACATACGTGGATATTCCCGTACAACCATCGTGAGCTAATCAGTCTATTGCGCAATGGAGCACATTACTTGGTTGTCCCGATTCTTCAACCAGACTCCATAACACCGTATATAAACATTGTCCATGATTGCGGGTCTATTTACAGACAACGGACCTAAAATTAGATACTTCTTAAAATATTACTGGACCAATGTACCTAGTCCAATGTTGTCCGACACATACAAACACTAAGATCTTAGCGACAGGAGTTAGTGTTTAAAATGTTCTTTCAGAGATCTAGTAGATGGCATTACGATAAAATGTAGCTCTATATCCCATACTGTTCCGCTTATCTATTTATTGTGGGTGTTCATTGCACCTCTCAATGAGACGACTCTAACGAGTCCTATCTACTGTTGTACATGGGGTTTGCGTGTTCATAAGGACCGTGTATAAACATATCGGTTCCCTCTTCAAGCATCGGTTACCTCTTATTGAAAATACGAGGATTTTAGTCAAGGTCAATCTAATAAGGCAACGTTTTCAACCGAATGAATGCATGACAAAATGCAGAATAAGTTCCATGTAACACAACACAATTATAGGTGTCGATGTGTTCACGTATTTTGTTATTTCTTCCACAAATCATTCTAAACGAAGCTTAACAACTAATAATGTACTTAGCGCAAGTGAAAGGTGTCATAGTTTGTCAAACTATATCAATCCTAAAAGTACATGGGACATGTAACAATTGTTTACATTGGACATAAGATTACGCAAAACCAGAAAAATCCAGCCTTTTTCCGTTTAAATCGGGCTTATGGTTTATGGTCCCATCATCAATGTCCAGTTATTCAGAGACTCTGAACTATTTAAATATATATCGCCGCCTCCCTGTGTATAGCATGCCATGAATACCTTGCAGTATGCCACAGTCACACCATCCTGACACCGGGGCGACTGGCCGTAAGGATTGTGCGTTGGCGTAAGCATGAGAACTTCACCACTTCCATTTTAACCACTTATGTATGTCGTAGCCCGGATTTGAACAAAGTATATTCCTTTCGTTTTGTCAATGTCACGCTTTTGTCATTTTAAGTCAACAGCCCCAATATGTAACAACCGTTTTACTATTTAATGTATCAAGATATTTGAGTACCCAAAATGAAGTTCACGGGCTAAATTTATGCTCAATAAAGTTATATTAGTAATCCTATTTCAAAATTGTAGCAATGTGTCAATGTTTATTAATATTTATTCAGATGACGTGTACTTTAATAGGCAAATACAAAAAACTCTCACCGGACCTGGTAGCGTAATCGGTAGATCGTACGGGAGGCCCCGGGTTCGATCCCGTGCCGCGACATACTAAAGACGTTAGATTGTAATGATATAGCTCCCTTGCTAACGCTCATGCCAACATGAGGGTAGTTCCACGACTGGTTTGTCCGTTTTCGGGATAATGTTGCTGGCTGTGGTATCGTGTCAGGTGTTCACGACATGTTATACACAGTGAAGGCAGCACTATATGTTTCAAGTGGAAACCGTCTCCAGATAACTGAAATACTGTGGGTGGGACTATAAACCCAATAAACAATCAAATAAAAAACTCTCTAAAAAGAAGAGTTATTCCCGTATTCATCAACCATTCTCCAGTAATAATTGATCAGTTCCTGTATACCGGGCAAAATCTTCAGCGTACATGTATTAAGATACCTGTCTGAAATTATGACACAGTAACTGTGCTTCTTTAAGATAGCAATCAAAACTAAACAAACTTGTTAAATAGCGACTTAAGTTGAAAGGCTTGACTTGGGCTTAAAAATATTTAAAAAATATTAGCCTTACTTTTCAATTACGAGAAAAAATCTTTGGCAATAATATATTCTATATAACTCTATTTTTTCATTGCTGGTTCTGAGTTTTTAAATAGTTGACATAGTAGTAATTCTTTTTACGTACATCGGCTTGAACAAGTGTCCCATCTGTCTGTCTTTCAATATATAATTTTCAACAACAAAAACCAACCAAAAGTCTTATCAAAGAACCGAACAAGTCCGCACACACACTCAACCTGCTTAGTTGCTATATAAATAATACAAGACACACCAATACTGAATACAAGTGCATATGGATATGTCAATAACTCCAAGCTTGTCATGCATACCTCTTAAATATTGTCGGAGACAATGGCTCCGTTGTATTGATTAGTTTAAAGCTGTCCGAACACAGCTCAAGTAGCTCAGATCAGAGTGTCTCTGGCGGGTTTTGTTTGCAAAAAGTATTACTGAGGTGTGAGAGTACACACTTGTTATGCGTGCGGATGCGCAATTTGCTGACCTTTAAGACTGTTATTGTTATACAATGACTATATATTTGAAAACTATTTAAGACTTTTGATTTAAATTCTCAAAACATTTAGACAGCCAACTACTTAAAATTTACATGATCACATGTAAATATGTGTCATGTGATTATTTTTTAATAAAATGTCCTATTTGTTTAACCACGTTGCTGTCTTTTAAGAAATTAAAAAAAAGGCAAACTGGGCTTAAACTGTCCAGGCTGCTTGTACAAGTTCCCGCTTGAATAATGGTCGACCCATGACGTTGCTAGGTGAGTGAGGCAGATCGATCATTGATTCCAATGTAGCACTGCCTTACAGTCCTTACAAGCTTATTTTAGACCAGGAGATTTATTTTAGGTTTAATTCATTGATGCGATAAATGGTATAGTTACTATACAATCCTCTTTTGTAGAAGACCATTACAATTGTCACATGAAGAAAGTCTAACGACAATCAGCACTATGGGGTTTTAGGCAAAAATACCTTATTTGACAAGAGAATATTTATCATTTTCTGGAAGTCGGAAAGGTCGGGTCAGAGTGATCGAACATAGCCAAACTTGTGCTGGAGAAGATTGTTTGGGTAACAATGATTAGTTGTAGGATTTGCTGAATTCGCCCAGTAAACGCTATGAATCATGGAGAAAAAAAACGTAACAGTCCAATCTAATATAACTGTTAACAATACTTTTTGTGACTTTTTTTCTCAGTCGGGAATCGAGCCTGCGACCGAAAATAGCTTGAGAGCGACGTTCTTCTTGCTGTCCCGGCTCTAGGCGAAATGTATGGCTTATACAAGAGCTGGTTAGCTTATTGTCAATGTGTAATGGGAAACGGTCTGTACACACGTTGGGTGAATGTTTAAGTTAGAATCTTGTAATCCTTGTACAAACTGGGAACCATATACACGTTTTATGTGACCCGTGAATAAGTAGCGTGTGATCTACGGGTACACTGTGGAACGTCTGTTACCGGTCGTTGAGAATCGCCTACTCCTCGCCCCTCAGTCCTTCCCCAAAACGGTCCAAGTCACGGTCGGGGCAAGAACTATCATGTGAGATCTTCCATCTGGCCTGCACTGAGTTGTTGTTTTTCACACACTTTTCTATGGCGTTATCCTACTAATAATGGCTGGACGTCGCCGATAGGACCCACATAGTTGTGTCATGTATTGGAGAAAAAGAAGAAAAACACGTACATTGTACGCGTATGTGTTGGCGGTATATCAGTGCATTATTGTGTTGTGTTAACCCCGTGGTGTCAGCCTTCAAAACGGAAACCGCCATCAGGCATTCCTGAGACATTACAAACTCTAGCTCATAGCCTGCTTAACGCCAATTGATCACACTAAGTCAAATAGGGTAAATCCAGATCAGCTAGCTCTCTGAATGTTAGTGTAAAACTAGCTCGTTAATTCACGACTCGTAAGGTCACGACGCATGCTTGTCCTGTGCACATTTGAACATAAAAACTTTAAAATGCACATTAAAGGCCATTAAAATGCACATATTGAGCATTAAAGCGTATTTTTCTTTTATAATTTGTAACTAAATATTTTGTTTAGCTATGATAAAGATACTCTAACGAGCACGCCAAAGCGAGGATTAATTATGTGTATGGTGTTGGTTGTTGTTGTATTTGTCAGAAACTAGACGCCATTGTCAATTTAGGTTTTTAGCCTCCGCCAATGCTATGTCTTTTTATATTCGACTTTATTTACACATTAATTCATTTATAACAGATATTACGTTTAGGTTATGCACACTTGTGCTAATGTTTCTTAAAAGACTCCTTTTTCAAGAAAACGAAATAATCAGGTCTTGTTACAAACAAGTATAAGCGTGAAGATTTAAAAATCCGGACCTGGTAGCGCAATTGATAGAGCGTCGGCTCCAGGTACTGGAGGCCCCGAATTCGATCCCGGGCCGAGACATAGCAAAGTCGTTAAGCTCCCTTGCTTACGCTCAAGCAAATATAAGGGTAGTTCCACGATTGGTTGTTTGCCCGGTGTCAGGATAATGCGACTGGTAGGGGTATCATGCCAGATGTTCACGGCATGCTATACACAGTGAAGGCAGCACTGCTTCATGTGGACACCATCTCCAGATAACTGAAATACTGTTGGTAGGAGGATAACCCAATATACAATAAACAAACAACATCAAGAAATACTATTCTAACAATAACGACGTCTTAGAATTTTAAATGTCGAGTAGACGCAAATTCGTGTTTGTGTAATAAATTTGTTGGACTGTCGTTCAGTGTCAATACCACGCTTTCGCAAACACAATTATCATTATATCATCATATTCAAGATATGCATTTATGTTTAGCTACTGGTATAATTAGATAAGGTGAAGCAACGTAACGCGTTATCATGTGTACACCTGAAACTTCTTGCATTTCGACTCTGTACTTGCAAAAGTTGTGTGTAAGATAGAAATGAAGGATGTGATATGATACTAGTAGATGTCCAATCTTTTCTTTGAATGCGTGTATGCATGTGTCAATGTCTGGTTTGTTTATCGTATGGCATATTATTTTCATAGCTAAACTTGTTTTATATCACTTGCCTCCTTTTCGAAGAAAAAGGGGCCATAGCGTTTTGCAGATGTCGGACAGTTAGTCTGTTGGTCGGTCGGTATGCCATTTTGTTTCCGATAGAAATACAGAGAATGCATGAGCCTACAATCTTTGTCAGTCCTTTCAAACTTGGAAATGACATTGGTCATGATGAGTAAATGACTCTTGTTCGTTTTGAGGTCAGTGACGCAAGGATAAATGTCACAGTGACCTTGAAGGTTAAGGGATCGGTGGCTAAAGCCAGGATGCAGGGCCGGGATTATGTTTTACCAACTGCTTAATCTGTAATAATGTATTCAACCGATGTCTTTAACAAAGATACACATTTACGCGCTAATCTTTGTTCTTGGTTATATATTGCTAGATATAGTAACATCTTGTCATCATAAAGCAATATCTACTACCAATCTTCCTGGAAAATTCGACAATTATTAAAGTTTGATTTAATCTATTCCATGTCTCTACCACCAATATTGCACACAGTATAAATAACAATTGCCCATTTTGTCTCTTTCAGGATATTTATTTCTATACACTAGTCCCGCCCAGTTGTAAAAATGGCGTCGTCCACCCCTGGACCCAGAACTGTCACCTTAGGTGGTGTGACCACTACCACCCTTTTTATCAATGCCACCACAATGGACATCAACAGCACCACAGAATGGGTAGGAGAAACCCGAGAAGAACAAATACAGAACTTCTGGATCGGCCTGGCGCTTGCAGTGTCTTCTGCTTGCTTCACCGGAAGTAGTTTTATATTAAAGAAAAAGGGCCTACTGAACGTATCCAAAGGATCGAACACAAGAGCTAGTAAGTTATCTTAGTTAAAATTCTTTGTAGAGAGAAAGTAAGAATAACCATTATCTGTAAGTTCTTTATGGTTAGGTACACTCCCTTTCGTCAGACCAGGGCCTACGGAGTCTCTTCAATTCAAGCATACAGGTTCTCCAAGATCTATTTTGTTGTTTCATTTTTCATATTTTAGTTTTCTAATGTTTGAGTACTTTCCTCCGAACTTTTCCATCGTTGTTTTTATGCAGGTTATCTCACAATTTCTATTATTTATTATTCTATATATATTCTACATATATTCTCTATAATTTGTATAGACTCTTCCGCAGTTCTAAGGGTCTTAAAACTAAAAAATATAAATCTCCCACTTTAAAAATCAATTACTGGCTTAGTACAATAATCAAGGTAAATATACACTTAAAGCTAAGTCTTGTGAAATTCAGTGAAAAAATAAAGGACGTCGGAGAAAGCAAGAAGTGACAAGTTAGGGCATGTCTAACTACGAATGGTAATAGACCTGAAATCAAGGGAGATTACTTTTACAGATATTAGTGCCAAAACCTTAATGATTATGCACCCACTGCATCTAAGGATTAATCGGAACTCCTCGGGTAATTCCGTCCTCGAGACTATCATCCACCGGATGTATCTGATGCAGTTATACTTACTGAAATCACGATCATTTTTTTCGCCGGAAGTCGGAAGAAGAATATGCCTAAAATGTAGTTCGCACAAAACATAAACAATGCCATCGTTTGACAGCTGCGTGTCTGCTGCGCTGGTTTAATTAAACTTAGATGATTTAAATTTGAAGCCGCCACAAATTAAAGTTTTAAACGCATCGTACTGTAGTGAGCTGCCATCCGAGCTACCATTTGTTTTGACGTCAGTCACAAAAGTAGTCCCATTTAGGGAAATGGCCGAGAAGATCCGACTACCTACATACATCCGAGAGATGATTCGTGAATTATCCGAGGTGTTCTGATTGTCTAAGGATATTATAACTTTCATACGTCCAAACCAAATCAAATCAAAGAGATCAGTAAGGGATATAACTCTGAATGAACTCGTATGTTAATCTGATATCTTTTGTCTAAAATAAAGAAACTTGCTTTATTATTTAAAATTCTGAACATGGTGTTTATTTTTATTCATGACATCACTTTATGTTGTGTATGTGTTCATGTAATTGATGCGTCTCTTGCATTCCCAGAAACATGTTGTGTGTTCACCTATTGAACAGTGAACACTTCTTGCGTGTTTTTAATTGTTACTCCAAACTTTCCATGGATTGTAGCTTTCACTAATGATATCCAATACCCATTCATTGATATTAACGCCCATGTACTATGTCTAACCACAATGTTTTTCCTGACTTCCAGGTGATGGCGGCTTCATGTACCTGAAGGAATGGCTATGGTGGATGGGGATGATTCTCAGTAAGCTGATCGCCCAATCTTAGTCAGATATAGTAGAAGTAGTAGTTGTAGTAGTAGAAGTAGTAGTAGTAGTAGTAGTAGTAGTAGTAGTAGTAGTAGTAGTAGTAGTAGTAGTAGTAGTAGTAGTAGTAGTAGTAGAAGTGGAAGTAGTAATAGCAGTCGTGGTCGTAGTAGTAGTAGTGGAGGTGATAGTGGTCGAAGTGGTAGTAGCTGTAGTAGTGGAGGTGGTAGTGGTCGAAGTAGTAGTAGTGGAGGTGGTAGTGGTCGTATTAGTAGTAGTTGTAGAAGTGGGGTGGTAGTGAACGAAGTAGTAGTAGCAATAGTAGTTGTTGTGGAGGTGGTAGTGGTCGTAGTAGAAACAGTGGTAGTAGTTGTTGTAGTAATAGTTGTTGTAGTAGAAGTAGTAGTAGTAGTAGTAGTAGTCGGGGAAGTGGTCGTAGTCGTAGTAGTAGCAGTGGTAGTAGTGGCGGTGGAAGTGGTAGTGGTCGTAGTAGTAGCAGTGGTATATATAGTAAATAAGTAGTAGTATGTTTAGTAGTAGTAGTAGTATTTGTAATTGTATTAATAGTTGTAACAACAGAAGTAGTAGTAGTGGTAGTAGTAGTAGTAGTAGTAGTAGTAGTAGTAGTAGTAGTAGTAGTTGTAGTAGTAGTAGTAGTAGTAGTTGTTGTTGTATACTCCTCAATATCATCAGTATTATCATCAACATTTTTATCATTCAGCTGTTATTCGGGGAGAAGACAACTTAAGCAGGTACCACCATTGTACGGATACCTGAGAAGGGTCACCGAATCACAGCAGTTCACCTTAATGACCATTTTACGCGAAAGTGTTTCACCCTACTAGGGTTCGAACCGTCACGATAAACGGGGGATGAGTTATAGGTCGGCAATTCTAATCGCCTGCCCAGAGGCCAAGGGTTTCTGGGACATTATGATAGCTAGTGTCATTTAAATTCCTTTTCAGTATAATCATATGATATTATGATGAGTGTTGCTTCGTCCGAATTAGAGGATAGCTGTCATAATTATGCCGAATGATCAATTATCATCATTGTGAATTGATTGTACTTATCGTGATCTCGTTTTGTTTAAATGGTTTTCCATGCTAATATTATGTGAATATTTATTTGCTGCCAGAATTGACTTTTATATGGTAACATAAATATAAAAAATTTACCATTTGTACTTTCAGTGATATTAGGAGAGATTATGAACTTTCTTGCCTACCTGTTCGCACCTGCCACCCTAGTCACACCTCTAGGAGCCTTAAGTGTCATCACCAGGTAGGGGAAATAGTACACCAGCCAAATAATTTACTCTTATCAAAGTTATCATGCTACTTTTATTTATGTTCAATCGTAAATTCTAATTTATTTTCTAGCTATTTCACTCATAGGTTATCATGTCTTTTGATAAGCAGTAAATAGTGTATATCCTGTAGCGGTAGTTGTCTGATCAGGATCTTCGCTATAAACACGAGCCTACCAGGTAAAGTATTAAATGGGGCGTGGAAGTGAGCCACTATTGAAGCGGAACGTTCAGTTTCATATTTTGTCAAGATTACCTGTGGATGTCTAATTGTAGATAACTTAAAACATCCATCAAGCTCAAAAGGCTTTGACATAGTTCGGTGGATGGTTCTAGAAAGATAAGCAGGTCCTTTGTAATAATTCTTGGTTTAGCTTTGGACCAAATATAAGTACTCAGAATAACCTTTCAGCAATTCCATTGTAATGGGGCTTTAAGCTCGATTCCCGGTTTCCGCGGTCATTTTTGCATATAGATTGTCGGTTCTGTTGAAAAATTAATGTGTATCACGCCCTTAATATTAGTAAAAGGTGCAAAAGGTGACTCTGTTTGGGAATTAAAAGTAAAATCTTATTTATACATTTCTACAGCGCTATGATGGCCTCATACTTCCTGAAGGAAAAGCTAAACCTGCTCGGCAA
Source organism: Sinonovacula constricta (assembly GCA_007844125.1). Lineage (NCBI taxonomy): Eukaryota > Metazoa > Mollusca > Bivalvia > Cardiida > Solecurtidae > Sinonovacula > Sinonovacula constricta. The sequence continues at coordinate 78,817,903 of CM017558.1, forward strand.
GGTGGGGTGTCTGCTTTGTGTCCTTGGTTCTACTCTGATTGTGGTCCACTCACCTCAGGAACAGGAAATCCAGACAATGACCGAGCTGCTCCGGCGGATACTCGAACCAGGTACTCCAGCTACACACGGCCTCTTACACTATATACCGACACACGGCCTCTTACACTATATACCTACACACGGCCTCTTACACTATATACCGACACAAGGCCTCTTACACTATATATCGACACACGGCCTCTTACACTATATACCGACACAAGGCCTCTTACACTATATAACGACACAAGGCCTCTTACTCTATATACCGACACAAGGCTTCTTACACTATATACCGACACAAGGCTTCTTACAATATATACCGACACATGGCCTCTTACACTATATACCGACACAAGGCCTCTTACACTATATACCGACACACGGCCTCTTACACTATATACCGACACAAGGCCTCTTACAAGGCCTCTTACACTATATACCGACACACGGCCTCTTACACTATATACCGACACACGGCCTCTTACACTATATACCGACACAAGGCCTCTTACACTATATACCGACACAAGGCCTCTTACACTATATACCGCCACACGGCCTCTTACACTATATACCGCCACACGGCCTCTTACACTATATACCGACACACGGCCTCTTACACTATATACCGACACACGGCCTCTTACACTATATACCGACACAAGGCCTCTTACTCTATATACCGACACAAGGCCTCTTACACTATATACCGCCACACGGCCTCTTACACTATATACCGCCACACGGCCTCTTACACTACATACCGCCACACGGCCTCTTACACTATATACCGACACACGGCCTCTTACACTATATACCGCCACACGTCCTCTTACACTATATACCGACACACGGCCTCTTACACTATATACCAACACAAGGCCTCTTACACTATATACCGACACAAGGCCTCTTACACTATATACCGACACACGGCCTCTTACACTATATACCGACACTCGGCCTCTTACACTATATACCTACACACGGCCTCTTACACTATATACCGACACACGGCCTCTTACACTATATACCGACACACGGCCTCTTACACTATATACCGACACAAGGCCTCTTACTCTATATACCGACACAAGGCCTCTTACACTACGTACCGACACAAGGCTTCTTACACTATATACCGACACAAGGCTTCTTACACTATATACCGGCACACGGCCTCTTACACTATATACCGACACAAGGCCTCTTACACTATATACCGACACAAGGCCTCTTACTCTATATACCGACACAAGGCTTCTTACACTATATACCGACACAAGGCTTCTTACACTATATACAGACACACGGCCTCTTACACTATATACCGACACACGGTCTCTTACACTATATACCGACACAAGGCCTCTTACACTATATACCGACACACGGCCTCTTACACTATATACCGACACACGGCCTCTTACACTATATACCGACACAAGGCCTCTTACACTATATACCGACACAAGGCCTCTTACACTACGTACCGACACAATGCTTCTTACACTATATACCGACACAAGGCTTCTTACACTATATACCGACACACGGCCTCTTACACTATATACCGACACAAGGCCTCTTACACTATATACCGACACAAGGCCTCTTACACTATATACAGACACAAGGCCTCTTACACTATATACCGACACAAGGCCTCTTACACTATATACCGACACAAGGCCTCTTACACTATATACCGCCACACGGCCTCTTACACTATATACCGACACACGGCCTCTTACACTATATACCGACACACGGCCTCTTACACTATATACCGACACAAGGCCTCTTACACTATATACCGACACAAGGCCTCTTACACTATATACCGACACAAGGCCTCTTACACTATATACCGCCACACGGCCTCTTACACTATATACCGACACACGGCCTCTTACACTATATACCGACACAAGGCCTCTTACACTATATACCGACACACGGCCTCTTACACTATATACCGACACAAGGCCTCTTACACTATATACCGACACAAGGCCTCTTACACTATATACCGACACACGGCCTCTTACACTATATACCGACACAAGGCCTCTTACACTATATACCGACACAAGGCCTCTTACACTATATACCGCCACACGGCCTCTTACACTATATACCGACACACGGCCTCTTACACTATATACCGACACAAGGCCTCTTACACTATATACCGACACACGGCCTCTTACACTATATACCGACACACGGTCTCTTACTCTATATACCGACACACGGCCTCTTACACTATATACCGACACAATGCCTCTTACACTATATACCGACACACGGCCTCTTACACTATATACCGACACAAGGCCTCTTACACTATATATCGACACACGGCCTCTTACACTATATACCGACACAAGGCTTCTTACACTATATACCGACACAAGGCCTCTTACACTATATACCGACACACGGCCTCTTACACTATATACCGACACACGGCCTTTTACACTATATACCGACACACGGCCTCTTACACTATATACCGACACAAGGCCTCTTACACTATATACCGACACACGGCCTCTTACACTATATACCGACACAAGGCCTCTTACACTATATATCGACACACGGCCTCTTACACTATATACCGACACAAGGCTTCTTACACTATATACCGACACAAGGCCTCTTACACTATATACCGACACACGGCCTCTTACACTATATACCGACACAAGACCTCTTACACTATATACCGACACAAGGCCTATTACACTATATACCGACACAAGGCCTCTTACACTATATACCGACACAAGGCCTCTTACACTATATACCGACACACGGCCTCTTACACTACGTACCGACACAAGGCCTCTTACACTATATACCGACACAAGGCCTCTTACACTATATACCGAAACAAGGCCTCTTACACTACGTACCTACACAAGGCCTCTTACACTATATACCGACACAAGGCCTCTTACACTACGTACCGACACAAGGCCTCTTACACTATATACCGACACACGGCCTCTTACACTATATACCGACACAAGTCCTCTTACACTATATACCGACACACGGCCTCTTACACTTTATACCGACACACGGCCTCTTACACTATATACCGACACAAGGCCTCTTACACTATATACCAACACGAGGCCTCTTACACTATATACCGACACGAGGCCTCTTACACTATATACCGACACAAGGCCTCTTACACTACGTACCGACACAAGGCCTCTTACTCTATATACCGACACAAGGCCTCTTACACTATATACCGACACAAGGCTTCTTACTCTATATACCGACACAAGGCCTCTTACACTATATACCGACACAAGGCCTCTTACACTATATACCAACACAAGGCCTCTTACACTACGTACCGACACAAGGCCTCTTACTTTATATACCGACACAAGGCTTCTTACACTATATACCGACAAAAAGCCTCTTACACTATATACCGACACAAGGCCTCTTACACTATATACCGACACAAGGCCTCTTGCACTATATACCGCCACACGGCCTCTTACACTATATACCGACACACGGCCTCTTACACTATATACCGACACAAGGCCTCTTACACTATATACCGACACACGGCCTCTTACACTATATACCGACACACGGTCTCTTACTCTATATACCGACACACGGCCTCTTACACTATATACCGACACAATGCCTCTTACACTATATACCGACACACGGCCTCTTACACTATATACCGACACAAGGCCTCTTACACTATATACCGACACACGGCCTTTTACACTATATACCGACACACGGCCTCTTACACTATATACCGACACACGGCCTCTTACTCTATATACCGACACACGGCCTCTTACTCTATATACCGACACACGGCCTCTTACACTATATACCGACACACGGCCTCTAACACTATATACCGACACACGGTCTCTTACTCTATATACCGACACACGGCCTCTTACACTATATACCGACACAAGGCCTCTTACACTATATACCGACACAAGGCCTCTTACACTATATACCGACACACGGCCTCTTACACTATATACCGACACAAGGCCTCTTACACTATATACCGCCACACGGTCTCTTACTCTATATACCGACACACGGCCTCTTACACTATATACCGACACAAGGCCTCTTACACTATAAACCGACACACGGCCTCTTACACTATATACCGACACACGGCCTCTTACACTATATACCGACACAAGGCCTCTTACACTATATACCGACACACGGCCTCTTACACTATATACCGACACAAGGCCTCTTACACTATATACATGAAACTAGTTATAGAGTACAAACACTTTCACAACTTACTCGACAATATTGTTGCTAACCATATTTCTAATTACAACTTACACTTTTGGATAATGTTCTTTTCATTTTATATTTGAGGAAAATAAGATATACGCATGTAGAGATATGTGTTATTTTCATAGATACAATAAGATATATAGTGATATGTTCTACAGAATGGCAAAAAATACTGCATCCATATAACCTTTTTTAACTTGTCAACGTATTTCACTGCAGCGCTTAAGGCTTCCTGCTGTAATTATTCCTGAAAATCCGTTGCACAATGGGCGATTTTTGGCGGATTTTTATCCTTTAACTGCCATAAACTGCAAGAAATGAGATTAGTATTTGTTATGTCTTCTCCTGTTATAATTCTAATTGTGTTACAGTGAAACAAAGCCTTTAAACGAACCACTATCTTGTTTGTGTTTCGTGACTGATAAGTTAAATATTCATGTTGACATAACTAATCAACTAGTCGTTCCAATTATTGGGATATTTATCTACATTATTTTATAAATAGTCTCTGTTTATTGAGATATAAGATATTTTGTGCGTAGTACGCATACGTTTATATGGGCAGAAGATACAGTTTTCCCGGTGTTACGACTTTACAACACTATTATTCCACACACACACACTACGCCCTCAACAGGCCCTATTGGTCAGGAACATAAAAACATGTCATGACACGATCTTTAACATTCTGGCTTCTTCGTCTTAATGAAACTTTAATTGATACATCATTAATTGAACAAATCATTTCAGGGATCTCCACGACATTCATTCATGACACATAGTCACAAGTTGACATTCCACAGTTCTCCTTTGACAAATAGTACTGTGTGGAGATCGAATGTCGGACAATTCCCCGCCCGGACATTTCCCCGTTCGTCATTTTTGTAGGTCCGGACATTTCCCCGTTCGTCATTTGTGTAGTCCCGGACAAGTCCCCGCTCATGAAATTGTAAGGGTGGACAATTCCCCGCTGAAGCTTTACCAAGCAATAGGTGTAGTTAAGTTTTCGTGTCCAAATTACTGTGCATGTAAAAGTGGATTAATCACAATTATTAATAGACATAATATTCAATCACTTCTTCTGTTGAAGTTGTTTGTGTGTGTGTATGTGTGCGTGTGTGTGTGTGTGCGTGCGTGCGTGCGTGCGAGCGTGCGTGCGTGCGTGCGTGCGTGTCGGACAATTCCCCGCCCGGACATTAATTAAAATAGTTTTCACACATAATTTGCATATTCAATTTATTACCACGATCAAACAAATTTAATTGAGCGAGGCTGACTTAATTAACAACAACACACAAACCGTGGTAAATTAATTAAAAGTCGGAAGACTGTAAAGGATTAATTAAAATAGTTTTCACACATAATTGAGCGGGGAATTTTCCGCCCTTACAATTTCATGAGCGGGGGATTTGTCCAGGTCTACACAAATAACGAACGGGGAAATGTCCGGGACCTTCAAAAATGACGAACGGGGAAATGTCCGGGCGGGGATTTGTTGCGCTTTTTAAGGGGTCGGGTCCTGGGGAAAAGTTTTTTCAAGGCAAAGTCATCATGTTGTTGACGTCCAGCTAATTTATGGAGGAGGAGGACGCCAGACATATGCCTGAGTAGGAACACAGTTGCTTCTCAGGTGGTACTATGCCACTGATACGTGTGACATTGATGGGATTAATCCAACCTTTTTTCTACTTTCTAGGTATCATCATCTTCTGCGTGATCCTTATAGTGACAGCGCTGGTCAACATGTTCTACCTGGCGCCAAGATTTGGACAGAAGAACGTCCTTGTTTATGTTACAGTCTGTTCAACCTTAGGCTCTTTCACCGTCATGGGCGCCAAAGGATTTGGTGTTGCGATCAAGGAAACGTTCCATGGACGTAACGAATTTGATAACGTCCTGACGTACATCATGTTAGCTATTGTAATTGGGTGCAGTCTTATAGAATTAATATATCTTAACAAAGCTTTAGATATATACAATACAGCAATTGTTACGCCGACATATTACGTCATATTTACGTCATGTGTCGTCATGTTCTCGTTGGTACTGTTTAAAGAGTTTGGGAACATGGCCTTCAAAGACATCATGGGCTCTGGTATAGGTTTCCTAACAATCTGCTGTGGTATTTTCTTACTCAACGCATTCAAAAACTTGGACGTTTCTCTGCGTCATCTACCAAAGCAGCACATCCGGCCTCCGTCACACGCCTCTCAGAATGGTGACGTTATCGCTTCGGTTGCCCATGACGACCATCATCTTCTCGAAGACAACGAGAACCACAGTCATGACGAAGATAACCATCTTGATCACGTGATAGTGTATGTGGACAATCCACCAGGATGGGTATGACAATGACGATCCAGAAATAAAGCTAACTGACGGAGAGGAGACTGACAGCAATAGCAATATACTCGCCGTAGATATGTTAGCTTGTTTATGTTTAAATACGTCGACGTGCCGGGTGTGATGTTAAAGCACACTTCTAGTTAGAGATTAAGATCTGAATGTTCCTATTGGTCAAATTAAAAAAAAAAATCAAATCTAACCAATCGGTTGACTAGCTTCAGACTCAAATCAAAGTTGTTGCACTTCGATAACTGCATTATGATTGTATGGTAAGTACCGGTGTGTGTACTTTTATTTACGTTAAACAAACTGATCATTTAAAGATCCGGTTTAAACTACTTGAATACGTTTTGAAGAAATTAACACTAAACTGAAGACTTAACACAATTTTAATACATTTCATGGAACAGGTAAATATTCTTTTAATCTGCTTTTGTTGTCGAAAAAAATTCTTAGCGTCGTATTTATTGCATCGTATTTGCTTCGATAAATTCAAAACCGCGTTCAGACAACAGTATCGAATATTTACTTCAAAACCGTTTTCACTAGTGTTGGCTTTTCAATACTGTGTTAACACGTGCCTCTTGTTGAAAGCTGTCTTCACACGTGCCGATGTTGAAATTTTAAAACATGTAAACTCCTTCGCTTAATTGGTCGTAAACGTGTTTGCACTTGTCGAGTAATGCATTCAATATCAGCACACACATTCGCACTCACCGATTTTAATTGGTTCTTAACTTATTTTTATTTAAAGTGTATGTAATTAAGTCTTTTAACACAATGTTGTATTTCGTCATTATCTGTTGCCGAGACAGTTCTTACGCGTCGATATTTTAATTATTCTTGATTGATTTTTATGTGTCCATTATAGATAATCAGTATGTCATTGCAATATATGTGACAGTTTAGTTGTAAAACATGTCTGTACGGGTTAGTTTTATGTTGCTGCAGTATTTTTAATGCATATTTATTGTTTTAATTAATTCGCATAGTCAACAATACTTTTGGGTTGTTGTTTTTGCATGCAACTGGTGTACTACTTGTCAATTTATTGTGCATTTAAACAACTTACAGAAACGTTGTTATTTTACTAATGGCTGGCTGTTGTTTAAATCAATTCGAAAAAAAAGCAAGATAGAAATGGATTAATTTTACTGTGATTGTATATAAGAATGTGTGTGATTAATTGTATATTGAAATTCTCGTATGTGAAAAAAAGATGTTGAATGAAATTAAAATTCTTATTTAAAATGCATTGTAGACCAAATATGCTATATGCTCCCGAAATCCTCATTCTTTTCTTGTATTGTGGCATCGGCTTTGTTTTAGTCATAATGTTGTCAAAGTAACTCAAACAAATGAGTTTATAACTACAGTCAAGAACAGAATCTACTCATCCATGAATTTACACTATGTCGAAGAAAATACGTTTTTCGGCAATTTCTTTGTTGACTTTTGTGTTTTTGTAAATATATATTTCAATATTTAACTTTAAAACAAGTGGTTGAACAACTATGATGTTAAACACATTCTGGTTGTTTTTTTGTATATTTTAACAAGCAAACCAGTATGTTGCGATTGGAAACGATAATATTTTATAAATACACTGCTTTATTCGTATTTTATATAACTTTATGTCTATTGAAGTCAACAATAATAGTTGTTTTTATTACTGTATTTATACACTTCTGTAATGAAAATTTTTAGTTGTTGTTGTAACCAAAATCTATACTAGCACATTTATTGCATCTATGCAGAATATACATTTAAATTTCTCTTTGTTAGCCCATCATGGAAATTTAAAATAATGGTAAATAAAAGAAATGAAATTGTTGAATGTACGATGGTTATTTCAAGCTAGGTGAAAAAGTTTTTTATATTCATAAACTTAAAAAAGTTTTTAAAAATTTGGCCCGACGTAACGACCCCAACGTCAAAGTATATGTGTTGATTAATAGTGTTTATCATTTAGGTCTGTTTACAATTCGTACTATTCCAATAACCAATTAAGGACACTTCCTCGGGTATTTTGATCACCATTCGGTTTCATGTATGTATTGTTTTCCATTCAGTTTCTTCATCTTTTTTGATACAATCAAACTAATTTTACTCATTTTTTACTCATAAAGAATCTAGCTGCTGACGTTTATAGATCATTTGTATTATACCATATTCAAAGAGTTTATATCGCATGAAAAATATTTAAAACCAAACTTGTAATCAAAATAACAACGACATGACCAAGAAGTATTATAAGTTTGACCCATTTATTGAAACAAAATATATAATAAAATGTCATAAAATTTATTTTGACTTTTTTAATAGGAAAATGTGATACATAGTAAAGTTGTGTTACGAGCAGAAGCGATTGGATCTTATTATTAAAGTTTTGTCTATTTTTAAATTACAAATTACTTTCATCATTTAGGTCATGCAAATGTTATCAAAGTTTCACAATCATTAACTAGCATTGCCTGTATCATATCTTTTTAGCTTGCTTACGAAGTTTACTTTTATTTTGTCAATTTTTTGACAAGGCTATCATGAAACACACGTTATGTGTATAGGTTCATGTTTAGTTTCGGTTTGTCTCGTCTATGCGTATTTACATATAACAATTAGCTTCTACAGGTTTAAAGGACATCAGACTGCATAATAGTAGCTTTTTATTAGCAATTGCATTTTTTCCCATTATGTTGATAGAAATGTTCTTTAAATTATCATTGTAATGTAAAAGGCAATCAGTTAAATCCGGAGTTTGACTGTATTTTAATTCTGTAATACTATTACACATTATACTGTATACAGAACAGAATTACCGGGAAACTTGTCTTCTTGGTCTGTAGAATGCATTAAGCATAACATCCTTTCTTTATACAATCAGATAGCAATTTCTATGTATTTAGATTGATAACCAAGATCTCTTTGTTTACATTAGAAAAAAAAATGTTTTGTTGTTTCTGTGTTGTTATGAGAAATAATCACATGGTCGTTGCCCCGCCATATACAAGCATAAAGAGGCTTGATATATAACCTATATATTAAAACAATTTATCCAATAATTATTTAGCTAAACACATCAGTCGCCCTACGCCGGTGGTCGAGTCCTTGATGGGCGTTTGAACTTGCATGTGGGAGAGGTCCTCTTACTGATCTGCTGTGTGTATGTGGTTCTACCCATACATTTGTCTGTGTCGTTCTACACCAAAGTAGCCGGACGTCGCTATAATGATCCTAATTGTGTCGCTGCGATGTATTACAAAACTAACGCAAACTAGATTATGTCATTATTAGCTTGAATACATGTCTGTTGTTGTTTTTTAATGTGTGCGCTGACTAAATGGTCGTTAAAATATGTTTACAGCTATGTTGTTGCGTAATTTGTCCTTATTAGAACATGTATTCACAGACTTAATTTAGTACATTCCCAAAACCCCTGTATTTTTGTATATAAGATGTAAAATTAGATTTTTTATTTTCTCATTTATTGACGTTGTGGTTTTTTTTATTAAAACTTGGATGCATGATGACACTTTTGAATTTGGGTCATTTTAACCATATTTAAAGTCAACATAATATTCATAATAACACCGTGTTAAGTGTCATTGAGTGTTGTTTTAATGTAAGGAAACAAATGAATTTATCTTTGTTTAGCTTTGCAATTTGAATTTTCCCGAAACAATTAAACTTACCCTTATATATTTTATGTATAACATTGCATGAGCTCTGGCCTTTGCCTATCATTTTATTTATGTTGTCTACATTAATATTTTTATATTACATGTATTTTATTGTGCATTCCATTGAAATAATAAACATATCTTGTTTCTAGTATCTCGTTTTGGAATTAAATTTACGTCACTGTTTCAAATCAACATTCGGTAACAAGGCAAACGTTCTTGTTCACTTCGTAATCAAAACGACCCATATATGTTAGTAAATTTAAAACTGACATTTAGTATTTAGAGAACAACAAAATGTTACGACCGTCGAAATTTATCATAAAATAGCCCAAAACTGGTACTATTATGACAATAAAGACGTTTGTTTGAAACAAATGTTGTTGCATTACTTTGTCATAAGAACAGACTAGCCGGAAGTGAATGAAAATATAATGTTTGTATTCATGTCCATCGATCGGATCATCAATCCCCGCGTCAGACGACATGTTCCTTTTAATCCACGGTAACCTCTGCCCCGAAGAACGAACAAGGACATAAGACTTAGCGAACGAAATTCGAACAAATTATTAATACTGTGATATTGGTTTTAAAATGGTCAGAAAATTCATTTTTCTAACGGTCATTTTTGAAATCTTTTCTCATATCTATACATATGTAGTTAAATCCCATATTTCTTAAAATAGGTTATAGACCGAACTGAATTCCGGTCGCCTTATGGGACAGTGACTTTGTTGTATTTTGACATTCATAGACCGAATACAAATGTTGTATGTACATCCGTTACAAAACAACACTGCTGTAACATTGTACTAAATTATTATTTCTTTTACACACAAGTTTGTCTTTAAATTGTGTTTTCAAACTAGTGCTTAATACACCATCTGATCAAGAAAGACGTATGTACTCACTGGGTTTATGACAACACAATATAAAAGAGAAAACAGGTCTATAAAATAATTATTATTAAGCATCTTTTAAAGTCTTGCTATCCATTTTAAAATTTGGATAGATATACATGTGTAAATAATTACTAAATATACTCATTAGCATAAAATAACAGAATATAGTTTGCCTATAATTTAAACATTTAGAAAATACAAGCGTACACAGTGACTTTGATAATACTCCTGCTCGATTGTTTCACATATTTTTCTGGGCACAAACCTGCACCGTCTTTTGACAGTCATTTTCCAATCGTTTTACACAAAAAAACATAGCCAGTTCACAAGTATTCGCATGCTTAATAATGACGAGTACTCGGTCATAACCTTATAATGTGAACTCGTTACATTAAACACACCAGACAATTAATTCACAAATGTAAACAACCTTCAATCATTGTACAACCTCAGGGGAGAGAAATTTACAAATGTAAAACTATCAATTGCTATCTATATAATCTCTATGAAGATTGAAAAGAAAGCGAGCTCTTTAAACTGTCACTGTCACTAAATCTACTCATTGATATTGTCAATGTTTATATAAAGGTAACGTTCAATTCAGGATTCCCGCTAGCCTTGATAAATAGATACTTTCATCTTTTTTCACACATAGACAATAAATCCAATTTATGCAGAAAAAAGGTAAAATGTTTAGTATTTACAAAGTTACACAACTTTGAACATATGTCACTTTTCAACAGCAGCTCTCTCCCTGTTACTGTGTGGTGAATAATTATATCCCTTGCCAGTATGTAGACGGAGACAGTAACGCCATGCTTGTGTCAAGGTGGTATATAGGGTGGTATATAGGGTGGTATATAGGGTTAAGTGGTTCCTTGTCATTTTCACCTATAGGTGAAAGGCGAGGGCAAACAAATCCATTCGTCGTCGTTATTTTCAAGTTAACCTGAAAAGTAGCAACACATACAGTAAATTCGGCAATTAATGTAAGAACAATAAAAATATTACAATGAATTAGCATAAGTGCTGTAAGACTTTGTTAACAGTGTATTGAGAAATCTATTTTCTTCAGTATATGACTTTACTTTTTTTAATATAAAGTATAAATGGTAGATTTGTACTGGTTGATTGGTGAATTGGTTTAGTTTGAGTATACAACTATTAGTTTGGGGCGCCCCCTCCCCCACTATGGTCAAGCGGTGGTAGTGAGCGACTTATCACCTCTCAAGCCATCATCCCTGCTGAAAACACTTTTATGAAGTCTTCCGACTGACTTCTTGTGCGGGTTACGTTCTGTCAAGACAACTGTTCTTGTGTACGTTCTTCCGCCACATAAACTTGATGAATGTGCCATAAAGACTATCATTGTATTGGCATGACTTATCTTAAATGGGTCAGGACATGCTTAAACTCCCGTGAAACACCGTAATCGGCACAAAACATTTACAAAAACATGAAGAGTATGACATCGAAGTCTAGCCAAAAACAAAAGCGACTGACCTCTCACACATTTTTTTTAATTTTTGCAGTGTATTACATGTTCTTCCTCTTTTATGGGCTAACATGTTTACAGCACCTAAATCTATTGACAAATAAATTGTCTTGGAATATTTTTAAAGCAGAGGTTATTAATAAATAGGACTTTTTTTTGTTTTGGGAGGTTCGTCTGTATTATACACTTGGAGTTTCAGTTAAACCTACTTTGTTTTGATCTAAAACTTTAGACAGTCTCAATAATTTAAACGTGTCGTAAGACTTCAGTGTATTCGGCGCCGCATGACTTATCAAGTGTCGGTGTGCCGTAAAACCCCAAATAAAAATACATAATTTAAAAGTAACTAAGGCATTTTGTTCTGTACATTTTCAGCAAGGGAGAGAAGTATACGTATTTAAACAATAACGCCGTATGTCTAAAGCCTTCATGTAGAATCAAAATCTAAATCCCTATCCCACTTATATTTCACACGCTGAGAGAGCGGCCGATTCGAAACGTGTATCTTCAAATTCCTAACAGACGATATTTAACATGAGTTCATATCGAGGCTAAAAGACGAATATATAGTGTTGCCATCATTGGAAATAACAACGGAAAAAAATCCCTACCTCTGTTGACAGTGGATGTTCGACGTACCACCACGGGAGGCACGCCCCTCTGGAAGGGATTGTTCCGTGTAGTCCTTCGACGGTTCCATGACAGGGCATTCATTGGAAACGAGGACTTTGCACGGCTTCCCACTGTCGGCCGTTGGCCAGAGACTACCATGTTCCTAGTTGGGCGGGGATAAGCCATTCGGCCTGTGCAACGCTCCTGGCACAAAAATAATAAAATATCTTAATTTAAGTTTAACTCAATTAAATTTCCTTTTAAACCTAAAGTAGCATTCTTTATGCGTGTTAAAAACTCGACATAAGTAACTGTAAGATATATAACGCTCACCCGATGAGCATACAATATGTGACAACGATAAACCACCCAAAACTACATATACTATAGAAACTATGATGTAATTATTGTAGGCATTTTCGTTACCATAGGAACGGCTTCCGGATCGAAACCACACCCACACTGTAGACCACAGATGTCACACATCTTGCCCGTTTTCAGGCTGGTCGGCAGGTACATCTTCATGGCTGCGGTCTCTAATGTGTATATCATAAATGTAGTGAATAAATAATTTACCATTTAAACTTCTGATAGTGTTAATAAACAATACCAAACTTATTTACAGAAAAAAACAAAACATTTTCTTTGATAATCATGATATGATAAACATGGCCAACAACTTTTCACATTATCAGACCTTTTGATTGTCCAGAGCCATTCTATGCACTCTTTGCAACTCTTGCCTATTGTGCATGGAAACTGTTATACATCATCGATATTCCCAATGTGAATATTTATTCTGAACATGTCAAAGGGCAATATTGCATAAAAAGCTTAGGAAGGAGGTGGTATATTTGCTGTCATAACATAGCAATGTTGTTTTGTTGTTGTTGTTGTTTTCTTTTTCTTTGCATTTCTGCTGTTTATTATCATTTTTCTTTGAAACAACGTTAAATAGAGTTGGAAACAAACACGTAAAATTTGATCAGATCTTCGTTTTGTAAACTGGGGAAAAAACATGAACATACCAGAAGGGCTTGATAAACAATAAACTTCTATTATGCAATATGAAGGTAAATAAGATGTACCTTGACAACGTGAATTTCTCTTTGTGTAGTGCTTCATTCAAATGTACAGTTCTGGTATGTTAAGGCTGAGACAAAAATACTGTCGAACACTTTCACTATATTCAATGTGTGTGAATTCTTAACCGTTTCTTCTTAACCCCACGCGCCCCCACTCCTCCTCCCCCCCCCCCCCCCCCCTCCCCTCACACACACTGTTTGTCCAGTGCTTTAATGTTTTGTTTAAACAGACAGACGATTTATGACGCAACATTGTGCCAATTAGAGGAAAAACAACCTTTTGAATACTGACAAAAGGCAATATTTAGTATCTGCCGGTCAATTGTCGTAAATTATGGCGGCTCTGGTAGTTTCCTTGCAGATGTATTGATACATAAGATGTTATATGTAAAAACTACTTGCGAGTGGTTAAAGGGCGGGGTTAGCCAGCACTGGGCCCCGGGTTCGACACCAAAACAGGTCATAAGATTCTAGCCCTCGAGAAACGTTACTGACTATGCATGGCATCATAAAGTAATGCATTAGACATTAGAAATATTTATATTCGTTGAAAGAAGAGGTAACCAGAAAAGATTGTAAGGAAATAACTTTAAACTTAACAGAGTTGCTCTCTGAGTCTGAATATAATAATTATCGTGTAATTTTATACGAAATTAAACAATTACCACGAAATATGCTGGTCATTTTGAAGATTCTGTATATATAGGGCATATACTAACATATATTCATAAATCTTAACTTGAAAGTTGCTTAAAATGACAAATATAAAATATGTTTACTATTATCATGCAAATTGATTTAAGAAAATAACTTTAAGCAAATTGACTTCATATGATATTTGCTTTTTTTAATCAATGACATTTGAAATCGCAAAGAGCTTGTTGTTAAAATATCTTTATTTGCTGATACCATTTTTTTTCAAAGATAAAATGAATTATTTTAGAGATTACAATTTACGCACCTGGGTTGCTGTTCGGGTAAATTCTGACGTCAGCCGGCTTCACGTGCCCAACAACGTAATCGCGCCGACTTGTGACGTTTATACACGTGACGTCTTGAAGCTGAAGAATATATACAAATGTTACTGGTGTTCTGTTTGGAGACTTTGGAGTGCAGATTTTTACGGACAGTTTTAGTATTATGTACTCATATTTAAAGTGATTGAATAGAGAATATAAAATGTAAGCACAGGTGGCGAAAACAGCTACAAGTATACAATCATACCTTTATCCAAGAATGGTTTTACTATGTCAAAAACATTTTAAGCAGAAACGTTGTTGACTGTTGTTACGGACCAAATGCACTTTAATGAAGGGCATACCTTGCCAAACAATTCTCTCTTTTTTTCGTAAGTAAAGGGACTTTACTCTATCTATTAAAAGCTGCATCCTTACCTCCCTTGTGGGTAGGTATTTGGTATATTTTTACTGCATAAAACTTAAGTTTTGTCCACTTTTTTAAACTTTTGAAAAACACTTAAGATTGAAGCATGCGCATATAATGGAATCTTATTGATTAAGATAAGAATTTATTAAAAAGGTTGGGCGCTTTTATTTAAAAATAAGCAAATTAAACATAAAATGTATAATATATCTTATATAAAGTATAAGAAAAATACCCTCCCACAAAGGAGATAACCAAAACATTTCTTTCATGTCGAAAATGGGTAATTTTTCTCCGAGTTCTCATACCGCGAGTATTCAAGGATGCAAAAACATAAAGTGAGGCCTATAAGCTGACCTGGGAGGCATCATTGGTTCTACCTAGAAACAAGTCTAGGGTCTTATTCCACCAATAAAAGGTGGACATTGCTATAACTATTGTGCTGGTTCACTGAGATGCAACATATCAATTATATTTTTTGAAAGCCTTCTGGGTTTTTTTCATGAAAACAGGTAATAAAAGAAAAATAATCCTTTCGAATAAGCGAAATTATCCCAACCTTTTCAAAATAAAGCACCAGCCTCCCCCGAGACACCTCCTCGCGTTTGGGTGATTGGCCAGATACCACCAGACGACTCTCGGGCACAAAATAGAAGCCAGATGGAAACCCGATATCCATCAACACCATCCCACTATCCTCAACTCCCAGGTACCTTTTGTAAAAACAAAGCCATTAGATGAATTTTAATCAAAATAGGTTCAATATCAGCATTATCATTTCTTTTATTAACATATTTCTCACTAAATTAAATGTTTGTTTCTTTTCTTTTTAGCATCATCGGACCATTCCTCACATGAAGAGTGGAGAAACAACATGATATCAACATGATACGAACGAGCAACTTACACCCCACCCTCACCAATACACACTCACACACACACGCACACACACACACGCACACAAACACACACAAACACACACACACACACACACACACACACACACACACACACACACACACACACACACACACACACACACACACACACACACAAAACACACATTTACAGTCAAATTCTTGTATCTTTTACGTTTTCTGCGATACTGATTGTTAAAACTGAAGAATCATATCATCACGTCATAGGATATTTACCTTAACTATAAACATGAGACGGCAAAAAAAGCGAAACAACTTGACAAATACGATCTTTTACCAAAGCACCGTGGAAACTAATGCAGATTAATAGGAAGATTTATATAATTAAAATACTTGCGACATACCTTGCACATGCCGTCAGCGTAAAGTTGTCGGGTTCCGTACCGTTAACGTTTAGGTTCAGCTCAAAATTTGACCTCTTGAACTCTTCGAGAATGTTGTAGAATAGACTCACCTGTTGCCATAACAACAAAATTTTGAAATTTAAAGAAATCAAATGAAAACATAGTGCATGTAGTTTTGACAAGTTTTCAATGCCCTGACATTTTTCTTTTTGTATCTTTTTTCTTTAATTTCATCATGCTTTAAAGTATTCCGTGCATGTTTTTGTCTCCTCGGATAATCTGAAACGTATGAATCATAAAAAGCAATACATTTTAGTATTTATTTCTTCAGTTGACTTCAGTGTTAAAACCGGGGCAGACCTCTTTATGCAATGTTTGCGCCAACATAAGAAGTTGAAAACACAGTCGAATGAGATCCACATACTGCATTTCGACGGTTGTTTTCAAATCAATATTTGGTTACTGTGGGACCTTGGTCAGGGTAGATATCTTGTAACTGCCCAGTCCCCACCCTCTGAGTTCGAGTCCCGGTGGTGGCGAAAACTTTCCTCTGTGAAGGCCTTCCAGCTAACCCGTGGTGCGCCATTGCTTCCAGCCGCATGCCGCCCCACGATTGCCTATCTTATATTAACGTCTTTATGATCGTAATTGTAATTCTGCCAAGTTTCAAAATGAAAAGAAATTACATGTTTATCAATATTTGTTAAAAGCAAACATTACAGACCTCAAGGAGAGCTTTACCAGTGCCTGTGGCATGTACGTGGACACTATAAACAGGAGAGGTGATCTATAAAAAGAATGGAAAAGAGCTATCACAATATAAAAGCATACAATATGGCGAAGAAATGTTGCTTTTTTGTGTGTCTTTGTTTGCATGATGTTTCATTCTCTTTTTGCAGTATATATTAAAAAACAAACATATTCAGTTCTAAAGTAAATTGGAGTAGTCGAAAAGACATGTCTGTGGGTGAGTGGGCGTATTGTCACACAAACAATAGTTCATATATCCTGAGACGATTGCACAGCTGTACATTCTGTTAAAATCTTTACATCTCTAATTGTGACAATGCCAAAATTTCATCCATCCGACACTGTCGCATACAATGAACCATGCAATCAATCTACAGTTCGTGTATTAATTTACTTTTTAAATTGATATTTGTGTAATTAGATTTACCTCAAAGAACTGCAGGACATCCATGTTTTCTGACGTCAGATGAAGCTCGTCACGTGACTCAGTCCCCGCCTCTATACGTATGGTCAAGTTGACATGAGGCGTATAGATACGCGAAGCAAATTCTGCCAGACTCTGTAAACCTACAACGGTTGCCTGAAATGGGAAAAATGGCTAACATTACATCCTTAACGTTCAAAGTACATTCGCGCGTCACGACGTATGACCAAGTTGGCGTATGTTGTTGACGTTGATGTACACTGTTGGAATACGTAAGGCAAATTGACTTTAAGCGTAGAAGTACGTGATGCAATTTTGACATGCTTCATTTAAGTTTCTTTTAATAGACAAACAACTGTAAAACGTACGCAATTTTGTAAAGATAATATAGATAATTGAGGCAAAACCGTCAAGCGCTGTACACCTACGGATTTTTTGGAGTAAAAAAGTAACAGTTCAGAGCATTCATGCTTTGGGAACTTTTTTACTGTTCATATACAAAGTAGTTTCACTTATATTATTATATTAAATATTTAACATGCACAATTTTGATAAACAGGCGTCAAAACGATTTTAAAGTGCTTTCAACCTGCTGGCATAGGTGTATTTTAATCAGCAAATAATACGATAGATGTATTGCATCAATATAAACTAACACAGACATCTTGTGAAGAGATATTTTGGTCTTTTAAAAGTTTATAAGTTCTTTATCTTTCAAACTGCTAAAAAAATAAGTATTGTTGGCAATGGTTATCCGCTTCACCGGTTAACCTCTTACCAATTAGGTGAACTACTAACAAGTTGTTTCATAGTAATCGTTCACTTATGTGCTTAGTTGTAAGGATACTCAAGGAGTTCTTAACTACCCGTACAACCTACGCAGAGTGATTATCTTATAAACAACCCAACATGTTAGTATACTTGTTGTTTTGTAGTTGTTATTGTTGTTGTTTCTACAACATACCTGAGTAGATACAAAACCTCCGTAAGAACTACGTTGTTTCAGAAGCCATTTTAGGACCGGAAGGCCTTCCTGTACGTTGCCCGAATGCGCATGCGTCAACAAGACATATGCGGCTATCTCAACTTCATGACTGGAGAATCGATTTTTCCAATGATGGGTATTGTCTGAAGTTTGTTTTAAAAATGCATTTTAACTAAAGGTCATGTAATTAAAGTCAGTTTGTTTCATAGTAATATTCTGTCAATGAAAACTGTAATTGGCATGTCGGCTTAACAGTTAGCTTAACAGTTAGCTTAACAGTTAGCAGCGACAGTTTGCAGCGACTGTGAAATAGGTAATCTATGATTATTGATAATCTTAAAGTATTGAGTTAAAGTTCTGGCACAGTTTGTTTGCGTTGTTGTTTTGGCAATGTTATCTTTGTGTATGTAAAACTAAAATGAACTTTACACATAGTATTATTTTTAACAAAAGCCCCTTCGCAGCGTAGTTTTCATTTTACCTTCTCTTACAAAATTCGGGCTTGTATCAAGTTTCTTCAGGAGATCAGATGAGCCCCCACGGGACATGAGAGCCAGGGCGTAGGCCGATATCGCCATCTCATAGTCGTCCGCCATATTGGCAATGTTGTCATTGAGGCTGGACCATGTGACCAGGACTGCCTGCTGAAGTCGGGACTGGAGCTCAGCTGGCAAGCTGGAGAGCTGAAAAGTGTTGTTTTCTTTTAGACATATAAGTAGACTGTCTGCGCTTTTAAGAAATTTAACAATTTATTAGCACAAAACGTTTGTTTTTATCCTTGTTCGGATCTAACCGCTGACACAAACCTAAACATAACAGGCAGAACCGTCGCGGATTTGACCGTTGTTCTTTGTTGACGGCAGAAAAGCAAGTCAATTATTTTTGTTCGCAAGACAGCTCGGGTAATTATATCTAAAGAAAGGGGGACGGATGAAAGTAGAACAAAAGTAAGATAAATAAATAAACGTTTTTAGGTTAAATATATAACCAAGGAACAATAAGAAGTTAAGGTTCGTGATTTTTAACCTTGACATAGGTATTCAGTTATGTCCTTATCAAATAAGATTTTGACAATAGCTTAAATCATAAACAAACATAATCAATATCTAGTATCTAGAAATGTGGGAAAGATCAATAACTAGGTACCTGATTTACAATTAATTATGATTGCAATTTGCTAATAACTATATCAAACGAGGGACAACACAGCAAGTATACCATTAACATCGGTTAAGTATTGTTCTATAAACGTTGAAACCATAACTGACACTTAAGCAATAAAAACAGAATAAAAAATAAGGTGCTATAAAGGTCAGCAACAAAAAATACGAGTCTTAACAAACTGAACTAAAATCAAGATGTTTTAAAGGAGTCAAAGTTGGGATTCCAGCAGAGTCAAGCAGAACCCATGTTCTTTTATGCCACTAAAACGTTATCCAGATAGAAAAACTGTATGAAGAATGCAACTTATTAAAATCTTTAAAGGAAATAACAGTGTAAATGCGATATTCCGATATTTTTTTAATCAACAGTTTATACACGGAGTTGATATTTGAAAGATTAAACGTTCCACGCGATGGAAGGTGATGCCTAAAGCCGTCTGTCTTGGTATTGCACAAGTTCTTGGTGGCCGAGACTTTCCAAATATGTAACATGCAATGCATTCGAAACGCATCAGCTATTATACTTTCAGAAATAGGACTCGGAGGTATATGGATAATAAAGTAGGAAGATGACAGCCAAACCATAAGAACTTGATACACAGCCTGTTAACACAAAACATTATCAAATATCACATATACAGCAAAAAGATAAAGAAAGCGAAGTATGTATATTGACATTGTGCTTATTCATTTTTAACAGAGATCAACTAAGAAAAATCACAAACTTTATGAAAATCGGAAATACTGTTATTTAAAATGTTATATTTCTACATAAAGCATATAACTGACATGATGCATGCAGTTTATATGGTACAAACTATTGCTTAAACGTATATAAAGTCTCTGATTCAATTAGGTAAATGCTATTTTTAAAACCGCGTGGACTTTAAAGTACCGACTCGTGAATTGTGGCCCTGATTGAAAGCTGAAAACAAGCAGAAGTATTTAACTGTACAGCTTAATGTGAACATTTAAAGCGGTGTCAAAAATATTTTAATTATTTATTTAATGAAAACCCCAAAAGAAAATTAATTGTTTATTTAATTGAAACACCAAATTTCTGCAAATGTGAGGGAGGTACCTAACGATGTAGGAAGACCGATTCAAGTACCGAGAATGCCGTTGTATTTATACTTTTGCTTTCGATGTTCTTTCCCGAACGTGTACGGAAAGGACGAAGATGATGCGAATTCATGCAATATAACACGAGCAAAAAAGATGGTATTTAATTGCTAAAAGCCCTTTCGACTTACCGCTGACTGACTGTCAATGACTCCTTTCAATGTTATTAACATGTATGCCATATGAGATCGGTTGGTAGAACCACTGGCGCCCTGATGGGGAATAAAGGACAAGATATCTCAAGGTTATATTGTAGGGTGCATTAAAACAAGTTGATAAAATTATGTTAATATTGACAAAACACTTTGGCATAAACTTATTTAATTTACATGTTCATTACGTATACTTGCAAGTTCTGAAATGTTAACTTGTGTGAGAGGATTGGAAAGTGTTCAATTTTAATCATGCTTTAATCAAAACTTTCTGGAAGATATTTTTCTTCGCGAATTCTTATATAAGTGAAAGTAACGCTTATAAGGAGATATTTAGCATTTTTTCCAAGTGCATCTTACTTGCATAGCTTTGTGGTACACAGTTCCGCTGTTGTTAAATGTACCATCTTTGTTTTGTCGATTTAGAACGAATTCTGTTGCCTTGACAATGATGTCAGGGTCGATGTAAATAAAGTCGCTGGCCTCGGTGAACGATTTCAGTACAAGTGCCGTCAACCTGAAACATATACATCACTTCACCGTTGTCACTTAATCATCATTAGCAGCAGCAGCATCCTCAGGATCATCATCAGCAATATTAGTGAAACGCAGCAGGATTCTTTACCGCCCACCTTTTTTCGTAACTTTATAGCTGACATTCTACAGGTGAATACCCGTCAGTACATATGAAAACCCCAACAACAGCAGCAAATTAATCAACAACAATAACAACGACAATGACTGAACCTACCACAAGCTACCCTCATCATCAGCAGTTCCAAAGGCGCTGAAGGACCCGTCGTATCTTTGGTACAACAGTTGTCGTTGATATCCTGCAACGAAAAATTAAAAAGTAAACAAGATGATATGTTGTATAACACTTACTATCTTTCGTGTACATGTAAAATTGATAAAACTGCAGTGACATCACGCTATTTCCATAAATAGATATGAATAATAAACACAAGGATTTCAAAAAAATGATAGATATAAAGCCAACTAAATATATGTTTCAATCCTTTTGCTCTGTTTTTCCAGCTTATTTTAGGAGGTGAAAATAGCAAGTCGAGTTTGATATAAAATAAATAAGATCTCTGTAATACAAGTATGAACAGAAGTTTCCTAAAACTCATAGATTATTAGCATACATCAATTTGAAACCTGTAAAAATTGAGATTTGTAAAAGTTAAAAATTATTTTCGTACGTTTTCAAAACCTCCCAAAATTTAAATGTTTTACTTTCTACGCAGTCTATCCCTCGTCAATCCCACTCACCGGTATTTATGTTGTGTAGCACCTTGTCCTTTTCCTCGCTGTTAAACCTGCCTGTACTATTGAGGTATCTAGCAGCGGATACGGCCGGTGCAAAATGTACCATGGTCTGCTCTCCGCTCCCAGCCGGAAGGTCTGTCAACTCACCCAGATGGTCCAAAGAGGGACCAAATACGTCACCTGGATACACGTTAAATAAGCTCAATTAAATTTCGATTTATTTTGTCTTCTTTCTTACACGAACATTTGTATTTATCTGGTAATAATTGCGGCAGAAATTCTTATAAATATATGGTATATTCTTTCAGCAAGGCTTAACCAAAACAACTGACACAAGGACAATAGACAACATTAAAATGCGACTTCGGAGTGTTAATTCACATGTACGTTGAGGACGATTTGCTTTTTGCAGTCTTCTCAGTTATTTAAAATCTAAAAGACATGTACGAGTAAAAAAGATTACATGCTTTTAGCAGTTTTCGCAGTTATTTACAATAAAAAAAAACATTTGAGAAAATATGCACACTTCACCCTGTAAGGTAATTCTGCATTGAATTTCTAATATACGAGTTGTGTTCACAAAGTTTGTTGACTGTTTCAACAGCTCCTATATGATTGTATAATTGTGAATAAAACAATCTGCATACTTTTAGTTAGTACGCCATACTATATAAGCATACTTCTCAAGATATTATACTATATAAGCATACTTCTCAAGATATCATACTACATAAGCATACTTCTCAAGATATTATACTATATAAGCATACTTCTCAAGATATTATACTACATAAGCATACTACTCAACATGTTATACTAAATAAGCATACTTCTTAAGATATCATACTACATAAGCCTACTTCTCAAGATATTATAGATATAAGCATACTTCTCAAGATACTATAGATATAAGCATACTTCTCAAGATATTATAGATATAAGCATACTTCTCAAGATATTATAGATATAAGCATACTTCTCAAGATATTATAGATATAAGCATACTTCTCAAGATATTATACTATATAAGCATACTTCTCAATATATTATAGATATAAGCATACTTCTCAAGATATTATACTATTTAAGCATACTACTCAAGATATTATACTATATAAGCATACTTCTCAAGATATTATACTATATAAGCATACTTCTTAAGATATTATACTATTTAAGCATACTACTCAAGATATTATATTATATAAGCATACTACTCAACATGTTATACTAAATAAGCATACTTCTTAAGATATCATACTAAATAAGCCTACTTCTCAAGATATTATACTATATAAGCATACTTCTCAAGATATTATAGATATAAGCATACTTCTCAAGATATTATAGATATAAGCATACTTCTCAAGATATTATAGATATAAGCCTTCTTCTCAAGATATTATACTATATAAGCATACTTCTCAAGATATTATAGATATAAGCATACTTCTCAAGATATTATAGATATAAGCCTACTTCTCAAGATATTATACTATATAAGCATACTTCTCAAGATATTATAGATATAAGCATACTTCTCAAGATATTATAGATATAAGCATACTTCTCAAGATATTATACTATTTAAGCATACTACTCAAGATATTATACTATATAAGCATACTTCTCAAGATATTATACTAAATAAGCATACTTCTCAAGATATTATAGATATAAGCATACTTCTCAAGATATTATAGATATAAGCATACTTCGCAAGATATTATAGATATAAGCATACTTCTCAAGATATTATAGATATAAGCATACTTCTCAAGATATTATAGATATAAGCCTTCTTCTCAAGATATTATACTATATAAGCATACTTCTCAAGATATTATAGATATAAGCATACTTCTCAAGATATTATAGATATAAGCCTACTTCTCAAGATATTATACTATATAAGCATACTTCTCAAGATATTATAGATATAAGCATACTTCTCAAGATATTATAGATATAAGCATACTTCTCAAGATATTATACTATTTAAGCATACTACTCAAGATATTATACTATATAAGCATACTTCTCAAGATATTATACTAAATAAGCATACTTCTCAAGATATTATACTATTTTAGCATACTACTCAAGATATTATACTATATAAGCATACTACTCAAGATATTATACTATATAAGCATACTTCTCAAGATATAATACTATATAAGCATACTACTCAAGATATTATACTATATAAGCATACTACTCAAGATATTATACTATATAGGCATACTTCTCAAGATATTATAGATATAAGCATACTACTCAAGATATTATACTATATAAGCATACTACTCAAGATATTATACTATATAAGCATACTTCTCAAGATATTATACTGTATAAGCATACTTCTCAAGATATTATACTGTATAAGCATACTACTCAAGATATTATACTATATGAGCATGCTTCTCAAGATATAATACTATATAAGCATACTACTCAAGATATTATACTATATAAGCATACTACTCAAGATATTATACTATATAAACATACTTCTCAAGATAGTATATTATATAAGCTATATAAGCATACTACTCAAGATATTATACTATATAAGCATACTACTCAAGATATTGTACTCTATAAGCTATATAAGCATACTACTCAAGATATAATATTATATAAGCTATATAAGCATACTACTCAAGACATTGTACTATATAAGCATACTTCTCAAGATATTATATTATATAAGCTATATAAGCATACTACTCAAGGTATTATACTATATAAGCATACTACTCAAGACATTGTACTATATAAG
The DNA here is from genome assembly GCA_007844125.1 of Sinonovacula constricta. Lineage (NCBI taxonomy): Eukaryota > Metazoa > Mollusca > Bivalvia > Cardiida > Solecurtidae > Sinonovacula > Sinonovacula constricta. Next base: position 78,843,724 of record CM017558.1, read on the forward strand.
CATACCTCTCAAGATATTATACTATATAAGCTATATAAGCATACTACTCAAGATATTAAACTATATACTGATCTCTATGTGGTAGTTACATAATATCAAGAATAATACGACTGAAGCTATTCTGAAGTAGGAGTAACGTTCCAACTTTTTTACTTACTACTTAACCACGTAAAACACATGCTCTTAACTGATAATGTTTCTCTTGTTTGTTTCTCATATCTTACACATTTATCAGTGTATTTTAATGATGAAATTAAACCCATTCAACCGACGTCATCGCTTTGTAAATTTTTATTCTATCTGATTTTAAATGATTTTATTTTGCATTATTTCCTAGCAATTAAACGACGCCGAACTTATACAAGAAGTTGGATTCACATTTTTTTTAATTTTCTAAGGTTTAACGGCTATTTACCTTTGAGAATTGTAAGAATAAAAAAATGAATATAAATGGCTATAGGTTTTTCTATGGTGTGCATATGTTTTATGTTACCATGGTAAATCTATTGATATAATTTAATATAAACAAAAAACAACAACAACAACATTAAATCAGTACACTTATTTCCTGAACAGTCCGCGTATGAAGATACATGTGCGTACATAAGGCAATACCGTACGGCGATTAAACAAGAAAATAATTCGAACAGCAGGGTTTCAATTAAAAAAAAAAAGATACTCAAGCTAACCTATGAGCGATATTCTAATACGGTGAGAGTTAAGTACGATCCTTGGCGGATAGGAGATGGGTATTTCGGTCCTGAAGTCGGATCCGCCGTCTACCGAGATGAGTGTGGCTGTGTTAAATTCTTCTTGGTGCCCGGCGGCCTACGAAGTAAAGGATTTGTTTAAGTTTGTAAGTTGAGGGGTGTTTAGACTAAACACACTCAATACTATACATACTTGATTCCATGTACAAGCGATTTGAGTTGCTGACTGAAAACCAATCAGACCCTCACCACGAGAGTTCGAGTCCCGGCCATTGCGAAAACTTGTGTTTTTTCCAGCCCCTCGACCAACAATAATTTGCCGTATAACTATTATTTCTGACAAAATAAAATCAAGACAAACTGCGTTGCGCCGGTGGCTCAAGTGGCTCAAGCCAGACATAAGTCTGGGGTCTTCCTGTCTTCCTCTAAGTTCGATGGCAAGTGTTTTCATTCTGATGATTATTATTTGCAATTAGTATCAATGTTTAATCGAAGGGGCTTATGTGAAAATTATATTTTGGACCATTTGGTGGCAACATAATATTGCATTAGAAAAGACATTACATTTTACCGTGTACACATTTGAATGCATGCTTACTCACCTTAACCAAAAGAGGACGCACGACGGAGTCTTTACCACGAGTCGACGAGGCTGTGACCTTGAGGTTGACCGTTTCTATAGCCATGGGTTTTATTGTAAAATACACCGACGACACATCGTTGGCTTTAACCTTAAACACACAAATGACATGTAAGCATGCAGAAAAAAATGATCAACTAGGTCAAAGAAATTTATCTCATATATTTACCTATGCGAGAATTGTTGTTAGCAAGCTACTATTTTAATCATACATTAAACTGTGCATCTGCGACGGGAGAGCCTAGCTATAAATTCGAGATAGAATGCTGTTTTCTTATGGTCTAACACGACTACCACGTAAAATTTCTTTCGAAAATTGTATACTGAATGGAAAATCGTATCTGAGGGTGTTACACTTAAACTTCACCTACCAGGACACACTTTACTAAATCCCCCTTCTCGTCATTCTCGTGACCTTGGCGATCTACGACAATACCCATAAAATCCGAAGGGGAACTTTCAAGAGTTACTGTCACCTGAAACAGAATGTTAACATATTTACGTGTACTGAGTGTAGGTTCAAAGTTACCAACCACTTTTAAGTTAAAAAATGATGAAAACTTGGATTTTACGACACATAAGTTTCCACCATATGCTATTATGTTATTATCTGTGATATGTTGCAAGATGCTTTAATTGGGCTTTTTTCAGCTGACAGTTAAGTCAAAGCTAATTAGACAGTAATGTAGAAGACTTGTCAAGACAATAGTGTTTGAACCAGTTTTAGGTCCGACTTTAATAAACTGTTCAAATAAACTGATAAGCGCCGGTTAAAACTGTCCATATTATAAGATTGGTTATGATGCGAACTGTATTGTGCCAGTCGCAATGTAAAACTGCACAAAACATGCCTGCAACAAAACTCTGTGGCGAAATCGATATAGCATTTAAAAAAAAATCGAACTTTTATCTAATACATATACATCTCTCCCTACTTTGTCATTGGCTGGTATATTTAAAAACGCATAAAATATCGATAATACCAAAATACAAAACCATTATTTCCACCAAAAGAGGTGAAATGAAAAATTGGTACAAATATAAAACTCTATTGTCAAAGACGATGTGTTATTCGAGATTAAGCTCTAAAGCAGTTGTGCCTTCGGTGTCAATGAATTTGATTTGTTTGATCTGGATGCAGAGATGAACAAACGGATACGAGAGTTTACGGAAGTCTGTTTTAATGTGTTTGTAGTCTCATAGTGATCTCACATCAACTACAAGCACAGTGCTGAAGTACCTGTCATGTGGCATATTATATGATGTATAAGCCAGTCTCATATAGACATACACAACATGGCACAGAAATTTCCATCTTTCGACGTCAGATGCGTTACAATTGTGCAGGTAATGAATATTTAGATTTACAACACACTGACACACTGGTTACAATATGGTCCGAGTTTAACACTGTCTGAGGGTACCTTGCACCATCACCTGGAGATACGTTCGCGTATATTCCCTAACAAATGGTCATTTAACACAATAAATGACACAACTGCACTGCATATAGTTGACTGAATAGTTCTAAAATAGTTGGATCCAGAATGCAAATTCATGGGCAGTAGCTGTTTTATAGTGCGTTCCACTGGTGAATGACATTGACATTGGATTTAGAAGGAAGTTGTTGATGATATTGCACAATCCAAGAGCACAAAGCAGCGAGCCAACGTCTTGGATAAAGCAGAAGCTTACGTTTCTATCGTTCACAAACTGAAAGTAGCTCCGAATAAATATACACTTCGAGACACACTTTGAATCTAAGCCGAGTATTTGGTGTAGAAATAAGATAAGATTTTCTTTTATCACAACTGCTCAATATACACAGATTGACACATGTCGGATATTGTGTCAAGACCAAAACCCTGTATTTTATTTACAATGAAGTGCTTAAATCTAATAATGTATTGTATGTCGCTAGGTTTTAAGATGTTCTGCAATTCGCATCTATATAGAAAGATAGGAATAATAATCTGTATATTGAGTTGATACGATATTAAAGAATTGAGGCATACACACAGGGAAAGAACTACGTAACTCGAAAACCGAACTATTGACGACGCTGTATTACAATTCTGAGACGACCTTTAAAATAATTGTGTTTAAAAACACTTCTTCTCAACATCATTTACTGTCTATTCCTGATCAACTGAGGGTCGATTATCATATGTAAACAATACTATTAGGTTACAAGAATCTTAAGTAATAATAATGTTACATTTCCCGATGGTCTGTTCGGAGTTTATGGTTGTTTATGGTTTATGGGTTTAAAGTCAATTGGTTCAGCAAAAAGTCTGTAAACATTGTAAAGTTTGTTTTTAGCCAAAGACTGTATTTTGACAAAATTTTAATTAATATGTACAATGAATATACACACATCAAAATTGCTCGTAATTGACCAAAATATTTGTACTGAGTTATTCAAGCATGTGAACGCACCTACAAGTTGGCCTATGCATTCCTGTCAATGTTACACGTAGGGTAGATGACGGTTTATTTTATGTAATGATCTGGTGACGACTCTGTTGCCAACTTTAGATAAATACAGGTTATGATAAGGGCGTTAGCTTTATAGAGAAAACTGGGGTAACATGAGACGCTACTTGTATGATAACATAAAACTATCTAAACAATACAAGTATTCAGACACCTTTTCCTGTTATTAAATACTTCAAAGATGTTCTGGTCTTAGAATATTTTGATTGTACTGTGAACAAAGTCGATTAGATACACCATATCTGTCATAGAACTATAAACCTGAAAAAAAAAATTATCTGCACAAAAAGTATTTCAGATTGGCGAATGTATATAAAATTGTATAAATGACTGTAAACTAATATCTGCAAACGCTGAACTAGAACTAGCACATTGAACGACTATGTACAGGTCTTTTAAAGGTTCGATACTTTTATAAAATTGTTCCAATTTTGATGATAGTTTGTTAATACCTTATGGCAGAGGACTTCTTTAAACAGATGATCATTTTAACATTAGTCCCAACACAATTTTATAGATGCTAATAATGCAGCACTGTAAATGTATGGTAGTATTATGGAGGTGAATATTGGTTCTCTCTATCCCTGAGCTAGTCTGACGGAGCGTTTATTCAATGTCAAAGCACGAACTGGATCGGGTTTTTGTTTTAGGGAAGTTTCTATTTCAACTTAACAAAACTTTGATTCAATGTACTTCATTACATTATCACGTTAAGTGCTATAAATTAAAATGCGTATCTACTGGGTTGACAATGTAAAGACGGTACAATGCATGATCAAGAGGAACAAGACGCTGGGGAATATTGACGTAGGTTTAAAATATAATAATAAAACATACATCCATTTCCTAAACACATATTATTAATAGCGTGTATACATAATACATTTCTTTCAGAAACCTATCAACAACCTACATAGACGCGATTACCCCTCCCACAGACCCCGAAAATTGCTTTAAAACTACATATAAACACATTCATTGTAAAAAATGCAAAGGCATGTGACTCTCGAACGAATGGAGCGAGTGGCACACAGCAACGAGTCTTGCTCTAATGCATGTTGTTGTGAACACATAACTCGTACACCAAGTTTTAAAACCGATCCCTGAAATCATTGAAGTAATTTGCTCCACGAAGTTGATATATTAATGAGAAGAGACCGCCGCCAGATTAATGACTCGCCATAATCATGAAACGTTTTTATAGCAGTATTTGCAGCTTGATCTATAGTACAAAATAGACAGAAAGGGTCGTTTACATATCGTTCCATTGGACGAATACCGACTCAAAGTCGTTACAGCGTCGTTCCAAGAGTGTCTCATTTCTTGCTTCAAACTGCATTTTATATTAATCGCAAAACCTGCTTGATGTTCACCAAGCCATAACACAGTATGATGACGAACATCTCTCATCGGTCAAACATCAATTTAATATAATTACAGACGATTGTTTGTAATGATGACCATTTTATTTACAGCAAACTACATTCTTTGAAGACTTTCTAGCAGGAATGTGACCACGTTTAAGCGACTTAGTATTTGAATGGTACTGTAGTATATGAATTAAGCATTATATTACACATTCAAAGTAGTATTGTGGACAAATCCAAAACTAAGTATCATGTTTTATGTTGTTTTTAGCCTGTCAACTGTCATCAACTTATCTTATTTAGTCCACAGTACAGTCTCAAAATCGTAATAGCGCGTTTGTTACAGTTTGGTTTTGCGCGTGACAGGTTGCCTCCCCTGTGGTTTAGGTGTACATCCTGTGCCGCAATTTTCTGACTGCGTTCTTGTATCGGCATGCTTCATTCGTTCGTTTATTGGAACACTGGAAACTTTCCTTCTGGTAGTGAATACTATTATTTCTGAATTTTGGGCGTTAATGTCTATTTTCCATTGCACGCAGTATCTATACACAATGTCTACTATCCGACGTAGAACCAATGGACATAACGTGATAAAAGCCATGTCATCGCTGTACGCGGGGTTTTCTGCCATTTTTGAAAGGATTGCATCCATGGTTACTTTTTTCTAAATGGGCTAATAGCTGGTTTACGTAGGGGAGGTAGTAGAGCGTAGATAGAACGTCCATTTTATGTACATAATTCTTCTTAAAGTCGCCGATCAATTTCATTAAACATCTAAGACCTTGTTATGCGTGTTTGAGCATTCTTAATACTTTTCATTTAAAGCCGAAAGTTCCAAATTATAAGAAAACAGTAAGTCATCTTGCAGTTTTTAAAACCCCAGATAATTTAAAACACACAAATGAGATATATGACAAGCGTTGTTATGGTTTTGATGTCTTAAAATCTACGACTCTGGCCAATCTGACTTAAAGCCATAAAACCTTTTTTTGTAACAGTTTCGGAAATTCTGAAGTTTGAAAGTAATACGCGTTTTAAAACGTCTCAATAAAATGCAGATGCTGTAAACATAAAAGAGAAATGTAATAACTAATAATACACAATGCTTGATTTATGTAAGTTTCAAGCCCGGAACATGTTGCATTTGTCCAGTGCTTGGCTGACTACGACACTGAGTCTTGGTACACAACTGTATTATGTATTTATACTATACATTGTGACCGGATTAAAGTTGCATTCAAATTTTACCATAAATAATGATATGATTTTGGAGGACTTCAACTTTCGTTTATCCGTTCTTTTGAAATAATATCGGGACCAATGAGGGCTCAATCACACTTGTTTTAGCTAGTCCTATCTGCTATGTACTTCTTGTATTTACTTGTTTGTACCAATAACGGGTATATGTTGGTTCTAAAGTAGGGTAAGTTTAATGGACTCTATGGAGATGTGGCCAATTAAGAATATTATTATATTGTATGACCTATACGCAACTTGTATGCTTTACAGAATCACCATTCTCATTTATGAACTTATTGACATTTAATTATCCTAAATTCGGACTTTCAAAGATCTCTTCTTTAGAGATAGGAACCTTAAAATATAACGCCATATCATTTTACGAAAGGTTTTCTGTATTATATTTAGTACAGTTTAGAAATAAATTGAAGCATTAAGCAAATGAACTAATCGGTTAACATAATTGGATTGACTCTTTTCGAACTACATGTATGTCGCAAATTGTTACCATTCATAATCCATTTAAATGACAGACTTTGCAATGTTCTGCTCAGCGTGCTTGATTTAAAAGTCAATGACCTGTTGTTAACCCTACAACTTTTTTTAAAGTTTTGCAATATTTTCTATTATTTATTAAAGTTGGTCTGCTCAGTATTTGAATGTAGTAGGTATCGTGTTTGTTTTCAAATTAAGGAGAATAATATAGAATATATTCCTTTAAATAAGAAAAATAACTATAAAAACATATTTATTCCTACAACTGGAAGAAGTGATACTGGTCAATTGCAAGCAATAGAAAGAAAATGAAGTTGGCCTTACAGAGATTCGAGCTCACAACACCTACAACAGTCTTAATATATTCTCGGAAACACTTACAATGTCTCTTCAAACAACTGTAATCCTGGGTTTATAGACAATAACTGACACAATGTCACAGTACTCTCTCTATTGTTTGAAGTTTATTTTGTAGTTTGTGTACTCACATATAAGTCGTAGCTGTAATAATTGAACACCAGAGCCTGTATGGACGCAACTTCGTCGGCAACGATCGAAAATGGCAGTCGCAGACTCACAAAGAACGGTAGAAAGACAGTCAACTGAAATATTTGAGAATAAAATATACTTCCCTTTTATGAGTCATCCCTCCAAACTTCACAGAATCATTTTTGGTTACCCGGATATAAAAAGGCCTACCTGGTAACATTAGGGGTGTCATACTTTTATGAGGCCCAGAGATAGCATTCACTTTAAGCATATTACTTGAAATCTTACACACACAGGCTTCTTTTTATTATTCTCGGATTGTATCTATTTTAACTGTTACAGTTTTGATTGTCTTTTGTTAAAGATTGCAAAGTCAAGGAGATTACAAGTCATAACTTGGTGTTAAGAACGGTTAGTGATTTTAGACCTACTTTAGGTGTTTGTAAGTAAGACAATGCAAGTTTGTAATTTTCTCGAAAACCTGTTAGATAATTTAACTAACGACGATATTTAGAAAAATCTCTTTTAATTTGTTTTTGGTCTTAATTTTTATTTCGATGTTCATCACCATACTTAGGATAGTACAAACACATAAAGCATTGTAGAGAAGGCTGTAACATATTTTCTCTAGTTTTTCACATAATTCTGCTATACAAGTTAGCTGCAAACAATATAGTTATTTGTTATTCTTACATTTAAGAACAAATTTTGAGTGACAGCGTGTATGCCACTAATAATTGTACATGTATCATAACGAAAATGTATTTTAAATAATCTAGCAATTGAAAAATCTCGTCAAAAAGGATGTCTTTTCAAGCGGAAAGTATTGTCAATAACAGTAAGTAATATTATCATTTATGCTTATTAAAGTCCTTATTGATGAATGCAGTGTCTTCACTGTCATATTTGCAAATGTTCCATTTATGGTTCAATGTCAGAATAAGGCCTTTAATGCACGCCTGATGCACGTGATACCTGCTCACAACGGTTCATCGCAATCACTAATATAAATTTGCTTAGGCTCCTTACTTTACTGAAGTATCCAGCTTTGCTTCCGCGTGCCTGACTATTTGTCAGCAAAACTTGCGGACCCTTTCTAGGGCGATTGTGGGGGAATATTGGAATGAGTTAAGAAGTGAAAACGGCACTGCAGATACATTACTGAAGGTGCCAGTTACTTTCCGCCCCTTCCGAAGGTACGGAACGACTGAGAGGTGTACATGAATACTAAAGATAGTACAATGACCAAGCATCAACTAGACTTACATTTGCAGGTTTCTCGACCACCCCAAGTCCAGTCTTCGGACTGAGAGCAAATGCCGTCGCTACCCAATCTGTAATAGTGTCAGGAACCTCGGCATTGACATCAACGGCACCGTTAGCACTGAAAAGATAATATCATACGCACTTAAATTTTAATTATTGGAAAAGGCATCGTATGCATATACACTATGGACAAGTTAGCACCGTGTGCGTTTAGAAAATGTAAGTCTCAATGATATCTATTTGCAACAAAAAGGCAGTATAAACACTAAAATGACGTAGTTCGTAGCAACATATGTAAAGGGTGTGTAAGCTTTCAAAAAACAACAACAGTATAGTTCATGCGTCAGAAGCGGTCTTCTCTTTGTTTCTGATCCGTGACCCCTTACGAAGGAAGTATCTGAGAGGGTGGTACATGATGATATTGTTATGATAAGACGAGTGTGCGGTAAGAGGAACATACTGCACAGATCAGATGTTGAGATTAGACATCTTATAGAGATGGAACATCGCCAATACGTTATGAAATGTAAGAGACCGAGATGGTGTAGGGGTGTACGTAGAAAATGGCAGAGACGAACTGGCTAAGAAGAAAGTCCTGGATGGGATGTGTCTGGCCAACTTTGGCGACCCAAGAAGACCTGGCAGACTAATTTCTCAGTTGAGACTTTGCTCAACTTTTCACTGTTTATTGTTTAGGCCTACTTCTGCAATATCACTAACACCTCAATGTTATATAGCAATACCTTAACCTTGCCAAAATTACTGGAGTGTAACATAGTGGAATTGTAACAGCATGTCTCAGTAAGAAGTTTTCATGGAGGAAAAGTTTGAACATGAGCCAAATCTCAACTAAGCAATGACTCTGCAATTGGGATCAGGAAAGATATCATAAAAGAGGCTCACAAACAGCAGCGTCTGAGTTCAACTCTAGATCTACCAAAGAGATGGGTGGAGGACTGCAATTAGACATCGTTCAACCCAGGTAAATGGAAACAGCACGTTAAACGGCCGAAGGTGATAATATTACAATACACACCATGAGTCAAACAAGAGGAAAGTCTCTTATTAAAGCCGTATTTATGAACTGTTATATTTTCCAAATATTTAACAGACATCTGGAGAGACAGATCCACGGCCCACCATGGGTCTTGTGAATGTCAAAGCTTGGATGGTTAACGTGACACACAATTTATACAATTTGTATTATGCTTCATGGGTATTAATTCTATTTCTTATGACAATTAATAATGTGTATGATCGTTCGTTGAAGATAGTGATAGGAAGATAATAAGAAACAATAAGAAACGTACAGTTTGTTAATACATGACGGATATGATTGAATGGAATTTGTTGCATTAAACAGTCGTTATGGGTATTAGTATCCGGTTTTCTGAATGTGATTAAGTTTTTATTTACATTGTTCATAGTATTGGTGTTCAATAAGGTAGGATGTTTTATAAGGCACTCTTAATCCCCAGCCGAAAGTGCTGTCAATACTCTTGAGTTCTTACCTCGCTGTTCCATTGGCCCAAATCCAAGTCTCGGGGAATTGTTTTCTCTCACGCCTCCATGCGCCGAGAGGCTCATACATCAAGGTAGGGCAATTATTCCAACATTTGACCTCGGAGTGATGTAACATCTCATTATGATCAATTTCACGATGACTATAACTGATTTCAGGTTTGCTAACCGGTATTTTTTCCCGTGCCTCATCAACCACTAAAATAATCATCAGAAGACATGAATCATTAGAAAAAAAATGTTAGAAAATAAAAGGTTCAGTTATTCATAAAAATAAAAATATTTAGAAAAATGAGATGAACATGTTCAGCAGTAGAAATAATCGGACTTCCAATAAAAATTAAGCATAAAAATGTTAGCAAATGAGAAAATAAAAAGTATGATTCATAATTAATGAAGAAAATCGCCAGTTTTGTTGAGATAGAATGTTACATAAAACATAAAAACATATTTAAAGGTGGTATCTGACAATTTGAACCAAAATTTTTTTTCTCAAATAACCAAATAGGTCATTGTTGTCTGCCAAGTTCCTTCAAAATGCTGTTCAAAATGTCCTAGATCTGTGTGAACAGTCAAGCATAAATCATCAGTCGTCATTGCAAACAGATATTTTCTATCCGAGCCAGGTTGCAGAGATAGCTATTTCTAAACGTAGAAAATCACGTGACCTCTTACTTTTGAGATCACGTTATATAATCATCTGGGTAATCCGCTCTGACGTCGGTATCTATTTTTAGCACAGATCACTATCGAGTTTGTTTTTTTGTACTGTTGAGAAGAATACAAATTCAGAGTAATATTGTTCGCCAATATTTCTGTCTAACAGTGCAGTTAGTGTTCAAAATCGTATTTATTAAGGCTAAAGCATATATTTATAAAACATAATATGCCTACATTCCACTAAACTGTAGTTCGATATTGTTATATGTAATTGAAATTGGCAAAGTGTCGGACACAACCTTTAAAGCTAGTATAAGGGACAGTTATTCGTCATATGATACTGTTAAAATAACTTGAAATAATTTATCAGGAAAATTTGCTAGAAACTATAAGATGAAATTGTAGCATTTTTAGACAATATCAGAATACCAAAACGATTAAAAATATCCCAAAGAAAAATGTGATTAGAATTCTGTATCTAAATTGTCTTATGATTACCCTCTTTGTACTTACATGACGATAAGTCAAAACTGCTGATATTTGCATCAGTCATTATGTTAATACTGGCTTCCTGAAATATAAGTTAACAAGCAACAGAAAAATACATAGAAGGCAGCACTGTTTCACACTTTCAATGTTAACTGAGTGCAAATATTTTTAGAGGGACCTCAGATCAAGTAGATAAATTGTCATTGCTTTCTATGAATCTCCAAAAGAGAAATACATCTGTACGTGCATGAAAAATGACGATTAAGACGCCATGTGTATTCACTTTACTCTTTCGGGACTTTCAACATTCAATATCATTACAAGTAAAATAGTATAAAATTGACACAACAGTAGAAAAACACGATACATGAGCATATAGGTACCCTCTTCAGAACACCAGATGCTGTTTGGTGAAAAAATCGTGGGCTTTATCTAGACCTCTCGAAGAAAATAAATGTATGTTTGTTAACGAAACATTAACCGGTCTAAACGACACAGCAATACTTCAGGCGGCATAACTCGCGCTGACACAATAACAAAATTAGAAGGTCATGTTAACGAAACAATAACCCTTCCAAACGACACAGCAAATCTTTCAGGCGGCATAACTCGCGCTGACACAATTACAGAATTAGAATGTCATGTTAACGAAACAATAACTATTCCAAACAACGCAGTAAAACTTCAGGCGGAATAACTCGCGCTGACTCTATCAAAGAATTAGAAGGTCATGTTAACGAAACAATAACCATTCCAAACAACGCAGCAAAACTTTCAGGCGGCATAACTCGCGCCGACTCCATCAAAGAATTAGAAGGTCATGTTAACGAAACAATAACCATTCCAAACAACGCAGCAAAACTTCAGGTGGCATACCTCACGCTGACACTATCAAAGAATTAGAATATTATGTTAACGAAACAAATACCAGTCTAAACAACGCAGCAAAACTTCAGGCGGCATAACTCACGATGACTCTATCAAAGAATTAGAAGGCCAAACGGAAATGTTGTAGGTAGCCTGTAGTTCGTTATTGTTTGTTAATTTTTTTAAGAAAACATTACGAATGTTGAGTCCGTTTTCCAAATAATCGACAACAACGTATTTTCGGTGTTGGGAAAGAGAGGGCACCAGCGTCCGATTTAAACCAAAAGTAGGTTGTTTGTTTTCTTTTTTTTCTTTTTGCCATGTTTAACTCGAGGTAGTCAAATTTTAAGATGGTAGCCCCAAAGCTCGGAAAATTAAACGGATACATTGGAAAACAAGGTGTGTTCCTTTTTTCAACATTCTAAAAATCACAATAATTGTTTTTTTAAAGTGTACTTTCATCAATCTTATGAAAATAATAATGCAAAAAGTAAAACAGGTTCACCTATATTTTTTTCAGTGTCATATAATCTTCAAAAAGAGCTCCGGCAATCGTCCTAAATTGGAGTACTTGTCCTACTAAAACCATGTACTGATGTTGTGTTTTTTTTTTTAAATATCAGTTTATTTTATTTGAAATAGAATTGATATTTATTATCTACAACATTTGAGAAAATGAGTGACTAAATTACAAGAGATTCTATCATGGATATCTCATTTCATAGCTTATTTAACAACATATGTATCAGCTTTGGTCGGAAATTGGCCGAAACGTCTTTTGATTCAATATTTATTCAACATCCTAAAATTTAAATTTTTTTGAAGAAAGGACAACATTGTATGTCATTTAGGATTTATCCCACACTAAATTGTTAACGTAAAAACAGTGGATTTATACAGGAAATTGTTAAATCTGAGAAGTGTTGGCCGAAATGGAAAATTGGAATAGAACGTTTGAAATCAGAAATAATGTGACAGACATTTGACAGTAGCACTGAACAGTGCATGTATAATAGGATATAAACAAATGGATTGTACTAAATACAATAGAATATATAATCTAGCTAAATACTAGAATCACATCTTAACCATATACATTAAAATTACTTTTTCAATATTCACAATGTTTTGGTATCAATATTTTTTGCACTCTTTTTGCATAAGTAATATAAGGCCGTCCTTCTGAGTTCCTGCAAGAAAATGTGTTCTGTAAACCATCCTCTGCACACCCTCACCACTGACATCTTACGTTACGTTCTGTCGTTTTGTCGTCCACCGACCACGCTTGTCGCCTATGCGAACCGCCATATAAGTCAAATATGAAACTACGTCACTGTAAAAAAACACCCCCTCGCGTGACGAATATTTACTATAGGTTTTACGAAAACTGTCGAAAGGCGGCGAAACGGATACAGGTTTATAACGATATTACTGGAAATAAGGCATATTTAACAATTCATTAGGGTTCGTAATCATAAAACGTATGACAACTAAGTATGTAATGGTACATAAAAAACGTTTGATTGGATGTGCGCTCTACTTTCCACTGAGTAGGCAGGTTTGTTACAATATAAATAAAACGTCATGTGTAGTTTATTAAAGCTGTTATTGAATTTGTTTTAACTTACGAAGAAAACCTCTTGGGTGTCGTCTGCTCTCAGTTTTCTGGAAAGGAAATCTTGGCCATATTTCCATGGTTCTTGACTCCTTGTCTGCAGCGCGGAATGAACCTGGGTCAAGGTAAGCTATTAGTCATTAAGTTATTTTAATAGCTCACATATTTAACATATCGCTGATTGTGGTTTACTCATTAATTCGGAATAACGTCATGTTTACAACAGCTTTCGATGTTGAGATTGCTGAATTTTTTGTCGACTTTAAAAGAGCTTGAAACATATTTAATGGTTAATTCTTATTTTTAAAAGAGGAAAATGGCCGAAAAGTTTGTTGTGGTGTTGTTGTTATTGTTTTGTTGTTGTTGTTTTATGTTTTACATAAGACATTAAGCTTACCCGTTCTTTTGTGATATCATTACCGGAAGCTTGCAAGATGGCGCTTTTGTCGACGGCCATAAGGAAAACGTGTGATCCGGGCGTAGCATCAGCGTGCAGGGTGACGTTATCTCCAGGAGTTATCCTACTCCGGTCAAATCTAAGGTGCACCTGGGATTGTATATATAAATAAAACATTTAGTTGTTGATTTGTTGAATGCACGAACGATATCATAGGCACCAAGCAAGCATTGGTACTAACAGACCACCTCTATGAGTCTCTCGGTAGAACAATAGAACATAAAATATCTGTGTGGGGTAGGTGTGAAGATGGTCATAACCAAACAACAGAAAAACAGAAAAACCAACTTTGTAACAAAGTAATCAAAGTGTTGTTAACAATTTTAGCGACGAGGTTTACCGGAAATAATATGACGGCGGGAGACCTTTGCAGTATTAACTTAAGCTTGCTAAACTTCCTGCTGGGAGTTGTCTCGTCAGGATCTGCACTGTTTGCTGCTGAATCTCTGGCAATATGTCTAGGCACCTCTGCATGTCCATGTTAAGAATATGACTTTAGTCTGGGTTTTAAAGAAATGCAGCAAGATACGGATTAAGGTTTGTTAGGGGTGGGGGTGGGGGTGGGGATGAGGGCATAGTCTATTAAGAAAATTTAAAAAAACATTAGGACTTTACTGTTACTCAGCATAGGAATCATATGGTAATGGTGTGAACCAGGCTTTCATGGTCAAACTGAATGCAGCATTTGTTAACTATGAAACACTTGTTGGCCATTCGTTGTTTATGGCCGCATATACCGTGGCTGGAATTTGAGATGCACAGATAACCTTGAAGGCCATAAATAGGCCTTAGTGGTTATATTTCT
This sequence comes from Sinonovacula constricta, assembly GCA_007844125.1. Taxonomy (NCBI): domain Eukaryota; kingdom Metazoa; phylum Mollusca; class Bivalvia; order Cardiida; family Solecurtidae; genus Sinonovacula; species Sinonovacula constricta. The sequence goes on from CM017558.1 coordinate 78,858,840, forward strand.
GGCATGACTACTCGATTTTATGTCCGCAAAATAAACCCTGCGTACGGGAACAGATTTACGTGTTGTATCCGCATTGTACACTTAGGTTGTTAGATCTGGCTGTTACATCAATAACACTTCCGTTATTCCAGACAACACACAAATACTAATTAGTAGTTCAATGAGATAGTGTATCTAACTCGAACCGAATCTTCTGTCATTTTAAATTATTATTTTCAGATGTAAAACTTTCAGTTCTTACGCGGGTTCATAATATACTTTTTTAATTAAAAAATGAACAGAAAGTTTTCAAATCTTATAGACATGCCTGTTTCAATATTTGTTACTCATTGGGAATTTTCGAGTCGTATTATATTAACCATGTTAAATCATTTTTCTGCTTATAATGAACATAAAACAAGTCATATTACCACATACTTTGTCTCAAATAAAGCCAATCCTGTTTAGGATCTGCACTATTTGAATAAGTCTGATTTATACATATAATTCCAATAGAGACGGATCATTCAAATGAGTCAAGACTTAGTCGCCAGGCAGACAGACGTCAAGGTCAATGGAGCGGCACCAACGTGATCACTGTAAGCAGGCTTGTGAATGTAGTAGCACCGACGCCTCCTATATTAAAAATTGATTAAATTAAGATGTTTTATAAAGGACAAAGGTACCTCATGTGCAAACTTCGACGAGTCGACCGAGAACTCTAACCCATCTGCAATTATTTCGTTATTCTCTTCGTCGTAAACGTATGCCACTATATAGCTACTCGGGGCCATTGCCGTTGTCATGGTAACGTAGAACGTCGTGATGGCATATTTGCCACTGGTGTGCGTAAAGTGGGTTTGCACTATACGTCCTTGGTTTATTATCTGAATGGAATCACATGGATGCGTTAAATACAGTTATCTAGAAAGAAATATTAAGATAGGCAAAAAATATTTCACACACAACCCCAACTCCCCCGCGCCCCCGCCCCTAACACCCACACTCACGCCACACACATACGCGCGCACACACACACACACACACACACACACACACACACACATCTTTTATTTTCAGGTGCTTGTTGTGAAGTTATTGGCCAATTCTACTTAAAAATGTTCTAGACATTACTCAGTAGGCGAGCTTAAATGAATTCATCGATGGCGTTTTAAATTCATATTTGATGTTCTGCTTACATTGACTTATTTCACTTGTGTTACAGATGCGGCTCTTAGATTTGCTAATGGCCAAATATTAGCAAAGGAAAAGCTACTTTAAATAAGACCACTTCTGATAGCTTAAATAGTAATAACAAATTCATATTTAAATTCAATTACTGTTTAACGTTTTATTTACAGTTTCTAGCAATAATATACATTATTTGCAAAACTACTATGTAAAACAATGGGAAACAACAACCAGAAAAAACAAGCAACAACTTAATAGAAAAGAAAAGTTTAAAAACTTCATTGACATGACTTTCTTGGTGAAATTAATATATATTTGTTACTATGGCAACTTACGTGGTAGGTAACGCGGTGTCTTTGGACAACGTTACAACTGACGGTGAACATGGCTTGTTGTCCAATCTGAAACAACGTGGAAAGTATCAAATATTTAAGTTGAAATTTATATCTTAATTTTTGTTTCATCGAGAAGAACATCGCGGCGACACAATTATGTTGAATACAGTCCGGCTATAATTTGCGGAGGGAAACACCGTAGATCAGTTTGAAGACACCTGCAGTTGAGTTTGGAGACACCTGCAGTTGAGCTTGAAGACACCTGCAGTTGAGCTTGAAGACACCGCAGTACAGTTTGAAGACACCGCAGTTCAGCTTGGAGACACCTGCAGTTCAGTTTGAAGACACCGCAGTTCAGCTTGAAGACACCGCAGTTCAGCTTGAAGACCCCTGCAGTTCAGTTTGGAGACACCTGCAGTTCAGTTTGGAGACACCTGCAGTTCAGTTTGAAGACACCTGCAGTTCAGCTTGGAGACACCAGCAGTTCAGTTTGAAGACACCTGCAGTTCAGTTTGAAGACACCTGCAGTTCAGTTTGGAGACACCTACAGTTCAGTTTGAAGACACCGCAGTTCAGCTTGGAGGCATCTGCAGTTCAGCTTGAAGACACCGCAGTTCAGCTTGGAGACACCTGCAGTTCAGTTTGAAGACACCGCAGTTCAGCTTGGAGACACCGCAGTTCAGTTTGAAGACACCTGCAGTTCTGTTTGAAGACACCGCAGTACAGCTTGAAGATACCACAGTTCATCTTTAAGACATCACAGTTCACCTTTAAAAAATCATCTTGAAGAAATGCTCACGTCAGTAGCACTCATCATAACGGTCGTTTTGGACAAATGGCATCGTCGTTTTGAAATCGCTTAAAGCGCTCTTCATCCCGTATAACAGAAACAACGTGTTTGTTTAAGTATGAAATGTCATTTGTTCTCTGAGGTGTCAGTAGCATAAACATTTTCGTGGTAATACATTGTTGTGTAACATGGTTTGAGTAAGAAAATGCACTTTTATCTGGGGGGTTTTCATGCTACATTTATCTTATTACCATACTCATTAAATAGATACAATATCCCAAAAGGAATTATGGTCCAATAATATAGATATGTACGAAACTAATGTCTGCACCCACCTTGACAAAGGCTGATTTAAGGTTCAGTTCCAGGTAGGCCTTGCTGTGTGTCCTGAACTTCTGCACATTCTTTGTCACAACCTTATCCCTGTAATGAATCTGCAAAGCCAAACCCACTTAAAGCTTAAAGCAATACGCAATAATAAACTCTCGCTCTGCCGCTCATTGCTTAAAACACATGTTTAGGCTTATAAAATGTGTGTGATTTATTCCATCTCTTACATTCCATGGAGGTAACTGCCATATATGTGTGTGTAATCGCATAATCTCTTACATTCCACGAAGGTAACTGCTATATATGTGTGTGTAATCGCATAATCTCTTACATTCCACGGAGGTAACTGCTATATATGTGTGTGTAATCGCATAATCTCTTACATTCCATGGAGGTAACTTCTATAAATGTGTGTGTAATCGCATAATCTCTTACATTCCATGGAGGTAACTTCTATAAATGTGTGTGTAATCGCATAATCTCTTACATTCCATGGAGGTAACTTCTATAAATGTGTGTGTAATCGCATAATCTCTTACATTCCATGGAGGTAACTGCTATATATGTGTGTGTAATCGTCTCCTGATTTGTGTCACTGTTACGTTTAATATGTATAAACAATTTCACATTGTAGTATACGTTGAAATAGTCACAGGACATATTGTCGTCATAAAGAAATGTCAAAAATGGATCTCAGAGAGATTAACAACCTTTAGATTGTCGACACACAGATTCAAATATACTGAAATAATTAACAAAATCCATCATAAATTCATAATACCTCAATGTGTGCCGTAACTACTTTCTCTGGAATCGTCAGCGTTAACTTTCCGACTCCGTCATGTGGTATGCTATGTTGCATATCAGGGAGGAAAATGACGTCACCACCGGTGAACGGGGCAATGAATTTCATTAGGTTGGAACCAGGAGTCATCGGAGGAGAGAGACTGTACGCCGTATTGGGTGTGTCGGTTATGTAGGTCATCGTAATACGGGCCCGTTCGTTGAACGATTGGTATGGCCGTCCATCAGGCTGTGTCACTTTAAACTGAATAGTAAATCACTCAATGTGAAGTCATTATTGTGATTTTTATCATTCATTTTGATAATCAAGACAACTTATTGACAACAAGAATTGCGTGTTTAGATGCTTGAGCGAACATTTGTCTTAATGTCTCATATTATGTTTTAGATCTTTTACATTTACTTGCAGATGTATGCGTTTGACCATTTCGAACTTTACAATGCAAATGGTACCTGGTAATACTTCTTACGCTCCTCACTTTGTGAAATCACACAGTTCCTTTTGAAAGTTTGAATTAAATCTATTACAAAGGAACAAAACAATTTAAGGTTACACATAACCATAATCAACATAGTTGTATACTTTAAATACTGAATCAGCAATGGGATTTTTCTTACCTCTGCATCTCGTCATCACAAAGCAAACTCCCTACATCACACTACTTAGAATATAAAACAAATCTGCTTAACAATGTCCGAACTATAATCCAAAGCATTAGCTTAAGCACAAGAGTTGACGAGCCTACATGCCAATCCATCCGGGTTTTCTCGAATAAAATGAGATAGTTTGGAAATTTCGCTTATTGTTTTAATAAACTTACATATAATGTGTACTCGAACCCTGGTTTAAAGCTATCCTCTGACCAAGCGTCGCCAAAGAATGCAACATCGACGTCAGCAACGTAGAAGTTGACTAATTTTGATGCCATCTGGGTCTCGTGTGTTTCCCGCTCAGTGACGCTGACGTGCACCTTGAGTGTGTCATGTTTAAGCGTTGGATCAAACTTAAGCAAGGTTGCCGTGGGTATAGCAAAGTCTGCCTCACCGTCTATCTGCAGTTAAAAATAAGACTTCGCAGCGTTCGTGATAGCGAACCCCAACTTGATCTTCGAATCAACCACGAGATATTTGTCCTTGTGCCGGACATTATAATAGTCAGTGACCATTTCTTATACACATCGGCATTGTGACGGTAAATTCAAAAAGTACACGACAAAGACTAACTGTATTAGTGTTTGCTGTTTGATTTCATCAAATCGGATGCCAGTACTTTATGTTTGCGTGAAGAATGATCCTCTTGTCTGCGAAGAGCGCAAAATAGACATAACGTTACATTGCATCGGGTTGTTAATGCCCGAGTTCTGGTTGACCCAGGAAGCAGAAAGGAGACAGGGGCGTTTTATTAGAAATAACTTGTTTCTAAAACAGCTTTTTAAAGATGCGTTTAAATTAATAAAAGTGTGTAGAACATCGATTAAGCACAAGCACCGCAATTGTGTCGATGTAAACAGTGTGAATAAATAAACGATACTATTTACATGATAAACTACACCCCAATTTTCATTATAATGCATTTTATATGAAAGAAACGTTATGTCTGCCTGGCGCGCGTGGCCAAGCGGACAGATTCACATATTTATTACAGTGTCTTCCCACTTGGCCTACATTCTATAATGTTGACCTGTGGTGTTTTTTTCTGGGGTCTTGCTTCACCAGTAATAGTTGAACGTCTCCGACTATAAAATTAACTGCATCGGAGCGATATATAAAACAACACAATCAGTCCAACCAAAGCGAGATTCGGTGATTGCTTTATTTGTCTTCATATACCCAAAAAACACATTACGATTGATATGGGACATAAAATTTGAAGGAAGAACTAATACAAATATCTAGAAAGACCCAAGGACGCACTGCAGGTCAGCTGGAATAGTTTGCCCTTTCTTGAAATTGAGATTTTAAAGTATAATTATGAAGTTAATGCGTTACCTCGAACTGTGTTTGCACAGCGATTGGATGGAAGCCCCAATTCCACCCTAAGTTCTGTTTGGTCACAGTCAAGGTAACTTTGCCCTCCACGGGTTTACCGTAGGTATATCTGTAACCAATGTGTCATTGTTCGTTATCTCATTTTTACTTAACTAAATGCTTTAATTTCGGTTTAATTTTGATTAAAAAAATCTCTCATCAACATTGCGTAAGGGCAGTCGATTCGGAAAGTTATTTCCAGGCATTTCCGTCAATCGGCCGTTATGATGTCATTGAATGGGAGCTATATCAAATAGCGTTTTATATTTAAGCAATTCTCCTCCTCATCAATCTGTTACAAATTTTATTATTTATTTACGGTTTTCCACACAAAATAATTGTCAAAATTGATTCAAGATTTCATCATAAAATTACTGAAAAACATTTATTGTCATAGTTGGTTTTCTTAAAATTTCTAACCTATTAGACAGAACAATCCCAAATTGTTACTAAAATATCCGTAAAAGAAAAAAGTAACTCATAATTGAATATTCCCGCTTAGGCTACTATCCTATATAATATCAAAATTGTTATCGATGTAGAACTATTTCGCCCCAACGCTCCCACCCCCCGTATACATTGGTATGAAAAAGTTATTGAAGGCGTAAATAATTAAAAAGAAGCTTTTCTCTTATCTATACCGAAAAGAAAATGACACGGAACAAAGACTTATTTTAATGATGCAACATTAAATTGGACTTTGTCCCACTAACATTATTTTCTTTTGTATATATATGTATATACTTATGTGGTTGTTTGTCTTGAACCCTGACAAGATATCACACGTTGCCACATTAACCTGACACCAGGCACGACCAGTCTTGAATTCAGCGCTGCATGAGCCTAGGACTTCTCGGAAATTGGGCCGATGGTCGGCTATATGCGCTATCAGGACATTTACGCAAACATTGAAAACGTTTATGGACAAAGGGCCACGTACTTTGCAGTCACTTTACCCCGAAGTTCCGGGTTACTCAGAGTGCCGAATGGCGGTAGATCCAGCGACACTTCAAACTTGGGCAGCACTGCAATAGAAGTCAAGAAGCAGCTCCTTATAACGGCTAAACGTACCTTATTTATTTATGATTTATTTATACATTTATTTCTTTCATTCGAAATTTATATATTAATATTAGAAAACAAATAGTATTCAAACGAGATTTTAGATGTAAAGTTACCCTATGCGGGCAGGCATTCACAAGCATGTTCACCGATATTTTAACTTAGAGAGAAAGATTTTCCATACAATAGTGGGGAAATGAATGACACTAAGCAGCACGTTTCAACACGTATTGTTTTATCTTTATGCAAGAAAGATGTTTTTGTAGTTAAAAAGTGTGTTGAAAATGTATTTCGATAAGGACTGCAAAGTATTAGTTTTTTTTAATTGGAAATTATTTTGTAAATTTGGAGTTAGTATGCTTTTTCTCACTGCGATTTTTACAAAATAACTGCTTGTTTTATAATTGGCATAAATTCCTAAAGACGTATTCAGAGGCCCAAAGAGTGTATTTTAGAAAACATTCCATTATTCTTACCATACTCTTCAACTTGAAAGTAAATGTCTTCTTTTGTCTAGAAAAAAAATAATTATGTCAGAAATGTTTGGCAAATAAACGTATGAAGGAAAGAAAAATATCATATATACAATTGTAAGGTTAATATACTATAACACCAGAATGCACAAGTTAGAGACACAAAACTAGAATATATGAGTCAGAAATTATACAACATGTAAATATGAGACTATGTTATATAAAGGATAAATCTATGGCCCAATAATAAACATATACATATGAGATCCGAACATGTATCTTCAAAATATTAAAAAATCAATTACAACTTTGTAGATGTGATGCCACAAACAATAACCGGAAGTAAAACTACTATGAAACAAAGAAAACTTAACAGATAAATCTAAAACATGATAATACAACTCGTAAGTATGAGACCAGAAAATGAAAATAAGACCAGATAATACAATGTATTCGTATGAGATCAGAAAATATAACTTAGAAATTAGGTCTGGATATATAAGGCAGAAAAAAAGTAACAATGATTGGTACATTTAAATTAAACTAATGCCGCCTGCAGGCAGATACCTGTGCATCTACGTTTACTGAGCAAGAACGTAATTACAACTATATGCATGAAATTGGTGATTGTGGTCTAGCGGTAACATTGCCGATATTAATACCGCGTAGGGTTCGAGACCCTTAGTGGTCGAAAACATTCATGTGTGGGGCCCTTCTAGATTGAATGTGGCTCCTTGCTGGTTCTAACAAGATGTTTATTTAGGATCTTCCAGTTTGGACATTGCCGTAGTAACCAGTGTTGAGTTTGTGGGGTTCATTACACAGTTGGCCAGTGAGCTGAATATGTTAAATGCTAATGTTATTTACTGTTAAAGTTAATAATTAATCCATTAATTAATTACTGCGTACATATTTCTAATAATCAATATTTTATGCTCTTAATAATCAACTTCTAACAATACTTTCAGAACTTTCATTTTAAAAAAACATATGGTGACATACCTTCTCTGTTTCCACCATTATGTTCCAGACTCCTAAGATAACAAACTCCCCCAACTGAACCTCGCCAGAGAAGCCAAGGGAGCTGGACACGTTAACGTGCTTCTGAATCCGGTTGTTTTTGGGGTCCTTTAGGGTTAGTTTACAAACAGACAGTAGCAAGAAGTAAATCGTACAGTTGACATGCTATGATGGCGTCGCTTATGTCACCTCTTTTACAATAATCAAGTCGACACATTAATAATGACAATAAATAAATAAATACTCAACATAAGCATTAACCAATAACAATGACTATTAATAAAATAACGGCTTTTAAATTATTAGCCTGTTATCAGTATTGACAGTGTAAATGACAATACCATGAATACAAGGAACGTTGACAAGGTATAGTAAGGTCAAATTCAGGGTTGTCAAAAAAGTGTTCTAAAACAAGAGTTGACAATAACGACGTCAATTTTAAAAAAAGAAACAGAACCAAGACACCGAAAAAATATACATTAGGGTTTATTACCAACTGTACTGCCTCAATCATCACGAATAGTGAATAAGAGAGATGAAAAAAAGATCACGGATATGCGACACGTGTTCTTATTCTTACCTGCTACACCATTTTCTCCTATCAAATATATTCCAAAGAAGACTGCTCTCTATAGCGACGCCAATAAAATATTGGTCTACACGACAAGTTCATATTACATTCAATGTATTGGCCCTTAAAGACCTGTCTTACTATCGTACTTTACTGGCGACAAGTGAACAATGGTATCTGATGACCTTTGCACACATTTTTGGACCGTTATTTCAGTGGTGCATTTTTGTTTAAATGAGTTTATTGCTGTAAATGGTAATTTCTATTCCTTAAAATACTTTGATATTCGATTGGACTAGTCTGGCGTCCGCATTGATACGAAGGTGAAAAGAGATGTTGTAGGGTTACAAAGAAAGAAATGCTTTACCTGGATGTAGACACTCATCATTCTGTCAATCGGCATCATGTCACGGTCAACGATAAACACCCTGTAGTGAACTAAAAGGAAACACACGCTCTTACTGAGGCACATAATAATTAGAAATATGTACTTTTATATTTATATGCTGACCCGTTTTATAAAATACAATAAACTAATTAGCTAAAAAAAATACATAATCATTGCTTACGCTAAATAATTAATGGCTGGATTTGAAGTTGATAGCAGTGGCTTTAGGTAATAACATGTAGTCACCTCTCGTTTAGTAAAGGCCTTGAAAAACTGGTCTTCTTTAGAAGGCCCGATACCATCCATGATATCACAATGTTGTGAACTCTCGATTGAAAGGGTCGTAAACTTCTTCATGTGTGTACTACACACAGGGATATCTAAGGGGATATCAGCCCATATTCAATTTCTTTTTTTTCTAACCCTATTATAAGGACTAAAATCGTTTATATACAAGAGGTGAATATTCAATTAACAGATAACTTATTACACTAAGGACGAGGAAATATCTGTATTAAAAGTTAACTATATAATAACAAGTACCCAGTTGTCCAGACTTGTACATTCGTTTGTCTGTCTGTATGAAGATATATTCATCTTTCAGGCTCCGCCTTTCTGACCGGATGTCTTTTTCTGACTGGTGACTGAACGTAACCATTCCACTTCCGGTCAAGTTCAGTTTCATGTACTGCCAGTTGTATTCGCGTTCGTCTTTAATCTTAAAGCCATATTAATACTTAGAAAAGGTTTCAATGGTGTTGTTTGGTATTATTTATAATAATCTTGTAATCAAAACCAAAATAATTCCTGACTAACTCGTCACAAATGTACAGCTATTTTGCAATAGACATTAAAATGTATCGATTACTTAATTAATTTATATATTAGAAATACGTGTTTGCAATTAAAAAATTGAGACAATCTATATAATGTCAAATACTGGTAAATATATGGATATATCCTAGAAATTCCAGACAACTAACGTGTAATGTATACAAACCTACCTTCAAGTATATTGTTCCCTCCATCTTTACTGAAAAGAGAATTAACATAATCAAATATTGTTGTCACGAGAGATATTTTGACATTTTGAATAGAGAAATAGAAAAAGTATGTTAAAGTGAAACACTTTCACGACATTTAACGTTATCTTTAATAGATTGAATTTTCATTTCCAAACCTTACTCCTGTTTTTACGAACCGTTAGATAGCGAAATGACATCAGACGCGACGATAACGGTTTCGTTGGATGTGTAATTACGAAACCAAAGTGACGCCTCTATTTTCTCGTATGATAGGGGGCGTAGCAGTTTCACATAGACCGGAAATTCGTCACCGGCAGAAAAACGGACAGGATGGAGCGCCATGTAGCTGGCTGGCTGAAACATTCTGGTTGTCCTGTAAAAAAATAATAAGAATGTCGTGGACCAATTATACCAAAAGGCACAAACAAAAAGAAATACTAAAATCACTACATTAAAAACAAAAAAAAAAAAAAAAAAAAAAAAACAGACAAAAAACAAAACAAAAAAAAACAACAACGTTTGTTCTTTACATTGACCTTGGCCACTGCCCCTGGTAAACTTTACAATTTATCACAGAATCATTTATTCAAATTGAGTTATCTATATCTGGAAAGGGTTTTCTGATTCTTAAAAAAGAGCTACCAATTTACTACCCAAATTAAATTTTTAAATGACTTGGTCACAGTTAATGGCACGTAGATATAAAACAGAAAGACAGCGATCCGCGCTTAACACGTTCAGATGTTTGCATCATTATCGAGCCAATCAGCGCATTAAGATTGACGTACACACATGAGATTAAGTCCCGCATGTACGTATGTAATAGCTATAGTAGTGTGTTTGTTTCATATTAAACAAAAGTTGTAAAGCGACGCGACGCTTTTGATTTTCCCAATTTAAAGAAAACAACTCATTTTGAAGGACAGCATGTGCAAATATATCTAGTGGTATGTAATACCTTAATTCATAATTCACAAGGTTGTTTAACAAAAATAGTGTCATTAAAAGCAGACAATGCGAAACTGACCAATAGAAACCCCTTACTATGTCGGTATACGACACATGTCTACAGAGATATGCTTGTTTATTATCCATTGATATACAGCCTGGCTTGCATTAAACGATAGAGGGCGGTGGTAAATGATTCGAAACAAAAGTGCCACACGAATTAATCATGGTTGTAATTAAAAGACATGTAAATGAATTACTGAACTGATGGTATGTAGCACAGACAAATAGAAAACCAGAAACGAAAATTAAGACTTACTGTGAGTGTGTCAATGGTGCCTGGACAAGCGACAATAAAGACTTACTGTGAGTGTGTCCATGGTGCCTGGACAAGCGACAATAAAGACTTACTGTGAGTGTGTCCATGGTGCCTGGACAAGCGACAATAAAGACTTACTGTGAGTGTCTCTATGGTGCCTGGACAAGCGACAATAAAGACTTACTGTGAGTGTCTCCTATGGTGCCTGGACAAGCGACAATAAAGACTTACTGTGAGTGTCTCTATCGACAATAAAGACTTACTGTGAGTGTCTCTATGGTGCCTGGACAAGCGACAATAAAGACTTACTGTGAGTGTCTCTATGGTGCCTGGACAAGCGACAATAAAGACTTACTGTGAGTGTCTCTATGGTGCCTGGACAAGCGACAATAAAGACTTACTGTGAGTGTCTCTATGGTGCCTGGACAAGCGACAATAAAGACTTACTGTAGTGTGTCTCTATGGTGCCTGGACAAGAGACAATAAAGACTTACTGTGAGTGTCTCTATGGTGCCTGGACAAGCGACAATAAAGACTTACTGTGAGTGTCTCCATGGTGCCTGGACAAGCGACAATAAAGACTTACTGTGAGTGTCTCCATGGTGCCTGGACAAGCGACAATAAAGACTTACTGTGAGTGTGTCTATGGTGCCTGGACAAGCGACAATAAAGACTTACTGTGAGTGTCTCCATGGTGCCTGGAAAAGCGACAATAAAGACTTACTGTGAGTGTATCCATGGTGCCTGGACAAGCGACAATAAAGACTTACTGTGAGTGTATCCATGGTGCCTGGACAAGCGACAATAAAGACTTACTGTGAGTATGTCCATGGTGCCTGGACAAGCAACAATAAAGACTTACTGTATTTTTTCCTGGTACCTGGACCAATCGACAATAAAGGCGTACTGTGAGTGTGTCAGTGTTGCCTGGAAAAGCCGCATAAGACTTACATTGAATGTCTCCATGGTGCCTGGACAGCGACAATAAAGACTAACTGTGAGTGTCCCATGGGAAGGAATAAAGACTTTGTGAGGCATGGTGCTGAGAAGCGACAATAAAGACTTCTGTGAGTGTCTCCATGGTGCCTGGACAAGCGACAATAAAGACTTACTGTGAGTGTGTCCATGGTGCCTGGACAAGCGACATAAAGACTTACTGTGGTATGTCTCACGGTGGCTTGGACAAGCGACAATAAAGACTTACTGTGAGTGTTCCATGGTGCCTGGACAAGCGACAATAAAGACTACTGTGAGTGTCTCCATGGTGCCTGGCAAGCGACAAAAGACTTACTGTGGTATGTCCAAGGTGCCTTCCATGCCAGCAGTACTGTGACAAGCGACAATATGACTTAACTGTGAGTAGTGTCCCATGGTGCCTGGACAAGGCGTGACAATAAGACTTACGTAGGTAGTGTCCCATGGTGACTGGACAAGCGACATAAAGATTTACTGTAAGTTGTCCATGGTACCTGGACAAGCGACAATAAAGGCTTACTGTGAGTGTGTCCATTGGTGGCCTGGACAAGCGACAATAAAGACTTACCGTGAGTGTCTCCATTGTGCCTGGCACCAAGCGACCCCCCCAATAATGACTAACTGTGCGTGATGTCCATGGTGCCTGGACCAGCGGACAATAATGACTTACCTGTGAGTGTGTCCATGGTGCCTGTGCCAAGCGACAATAAGGACTTCCTGTGAGTATGTCTCTACGGTGCCTGGACCAAGCGACAATTTAAAGACTTACTGTGAGTGTGCTCCTATGGCTGTCCTGGACAAGCGACAATAAAGACTTACTGTGAGATGTGTCCTATGGTGCCTGGACAAGCGAGCATAAAGACTTACTGTGAGTGTGTCCTATGGTGCCTTGGACAAGCGACAATAAAGACTTACTGTGAGTGTTCATGGTGCCCGGACAAGCGACAATAAAGACTAACTGTGCGAGTGTCCATGGTGCCTGTGCAAGCGACAATAAAGACTAACTGTGCGAGTGTCCATGGTGCCTGGACAAGCGACAATAAAGACTAACTGTGCGAGTGTCCATGGTGCCTGGACAAGCGACAATAAAGACTTACTGTGAGTGTGTCCATGGTGCCTGGACAAGCGACAATAAAGACTTACTGTGAGTGTGTCTATGGTGCCCGGACTAGCGACAATAAAGACTAACTGTGCGAGTGTCCATGGTGCCTGGACAAGCGACAATAAAGACTTACTGTGAGTGTGTCTATGGTGCCCGGACAAGCGACAATAAAGACTAACTGTGCGAGTGTCCATGGTGCCTGGACAAGCGACAATAAAGACTTACTGTGCGTGTGTCCGTGGTGCCTGGACAAGCGACAATAAAGACTTACTGTGAGTGTGTCCATGGTGCCTGGACAAGCGACAATAAAGACTTACTGTGAGTGTATCCATGGTGCCTGGACAAGCGACAATAAAGACGTACTGTGAGTGTCTCCATGGTGCCTGGACAAGCGACAATAAAGACTTACTGTGAGTGTGTCCATGGTGCCTGGACAAGCGACAGTAATGACTTACTGTGAGTGTATCCATGGTGCCTGGACAAGCGACAATAAAGACTTATTGTGAGTGTGTCCATGGTGCCTGGACAAGCGACAATAAAGACTTATTGTGAGTGTGTCCGTGGTACCTGAACAAGCGACAAAAAAGACTTACTGTGAGTGTGTCCGTGGTGCCTGGACAAGCGACAATAAAGACTTATTGTGAGTGTGTCCATGGTGCCTGGACAAGCGACAATAAAGACGTACTGTGAGTGTCTCCATGGTGCCTGGACAAGCGACAATAAAGACTTATTGTGAGTGTGTCCGTGGTGCCTGAACAAGCGACAATAAAGACTTACTGTGAGTGTGTCCATGGTGCCTGAACAAGCGACAATAACGACTTACTGTGAGTGTCTCCATGGTGCCTGGACAAGCGACAATAAAGACTTACTGTGAGTGTGTCCATGGTGCCTGGACAAGCGACAATAAAGACTTACTGTGAGTGTGTCCGGTGCCTGGACAAGCGACAATAAAGACTTACTGTGAGTGTCCATGGTGCCTGGCAAGCGACAATAAAGACTTCTGTGAGTGTGTCCATGGTGCCTGGACAAGCGACAATAAAGACTTACTGTGAGTGTATCCATGGTGCCTGGACAAGCGACAATAAAGACTTACTGTGAGTGTGTCCATGGTGCCTGGACAAGCGACAATAAAGACTTACTGTGAGTGTCCATGGTGCCTGGACAAGCGACAATAAAGACTTACTGTGAGTGTGTCCATGGTGCCTGGACAAGCGACAATAAAGACTTACTGTGAGTATGTCCATGGTGCCTGGACAGCGACAATAAAGACTTACTGTGAGTGTCTCCATGGTGCCTGGACAAGCGACAATAAAGACTTACTGTGAGTGTCCATGGTGCCTGGACAAGCGACAATAAAGACTTACTGTGAGTGGTCTCATGGTGCCTGGACAAGCGACAATAAAGACTTACTGTGAGTGTCTCTATGGTGCCTGGACAAGCGACAATAAAGGACTTAACTGTGAGTGTGTCCATGTTGCCTGGACAAGCGACAATAAAGACTTACTGTGAGTAATCTCTATGGGTGCCTGGACAAGCGACAATAAAAGACTTACTGTGAGTGGTCCTCCATGGTGCCTGGACAAGCGACAATAAAGACTTACTGTGAGTGTCTCCATGGTGCGCTGGAACAAGCGACAATAAAGACCTTACTGTGAGTGTGTCCCGGTGGCCTGGACAAAGCGACAATAAATGACTAACTGTGAGTGTGTCCATGGTGCCTGGACAAGCGACAATAAAGATTACTGTGAGTGTACTCTATGGTGCCTGGACAACGACAATAAGACTTACTGTGATTGTTCCCATGGTGCCTGGACGCGACAATAAGACCTTACTGTGAGTGTTCATGGTGCCTGGACAAGCGACAATAAAGACTTACTGTGAGTGTGTCCATGGTTCCTGGACAAGCGACAATAAAGACTTACTGTGAGTGTGTCCATGGTGCCTGGACAAGCGACAATAAAGACTTACTGTGAGAGTGTCCATGGTGCCTGGACAAGCGACAATAAAGACTTACTGTGAGTGTGTCCATGGTGCCTGGACAAGCGACAATAAAGACTACTGTGAGTGTCCATGGTGCCTGGACAAGCGACAATAAAGACTTACTGTGAGTGTGTCCATGGTGCCACAAGCGACAATAAAGACTTACTGTGAGTGTCCATGGTGCCTGGACAAGCGACAATAAAGACTTACTGTGAGTATGTCCATGGTGCCTGGCAGCGACAATAAAGACTTACTGTGAGTGTCTCCATGGTGCTGGACAAGCGACAATAAAGACTTACTGTGAGTGTGTCCATGGTGCCTGGACAAGCGACAATAAAGACGTATTATGATGGTGTCCATGGTGCCTGGACAAGCGACAATAAAGACTTACTGTGAGTGTGTCCATGGTTCCTTGACAAGCGACAATAAAGTCTTACTGTGAGTGTGTCCATGGTGCCTGGACAAGCGACAATAAAGACTTACTGTAAGTGTCTCTATGGTGCCTGGACAAGCGACAATAAAGACTTACTGTAAGTGTCTCTATGGTGCCTGGACAAGCGACAATAAAGACTTACTGTGAGTGTCTCCATGGTGCCCGGACAAGCGACAATAATGACTTACTGTGAGTGTCTCTTTAGTGTGTCTATGGTGAGTGTGTCCATGGTGCCAGTGCAAGCGACAATAAAGACTAACTGTGAGTGTGTCCATGGTGCCCGGACAAGCGACAATAAAGACTAACTGTGCGAGTGTCCATGGTGCCTGGACAAGCGACAATAAAGACTAACTGTGCGAGTGTCCATGGTGCCTGTACAAGCGACAATAAAGACTTACTGTGAGTGTCTCCGTGCTGCCTGTGCAAGCGACAATAAAGACTTACTGTGAGTTGTCCTCATGGTGCTGGACAAGCGACAATAAAGACTTACTGTGAGTGTCTCCATGGTGCCTGGACAAGCGACAATAAAGACTTACTGTGAGTGTGTCTCTATTGGTGCCTGGACAAGCGACAATAAAGACTTACTGTGAGTGTCTCTATGGTGCCGGGACAAGCGACAATAAAGACTTACTGTGCAGTGTCTCTATGGTGCCTGGACAAGCGACAATAAGACTTACTGTGAGTGTCCTATGGTCGCCGGACAAGCGACAATAAAGACTACTGTGAGTGTCTCATGGTGCCTGGACAAGCGACAATAAGACTTACTGTGAGTGTGTCCTATGGTGCCTGGACAAGCGACAATAAAGACTTACTGTGAGTGTCCTATGTGGCCTGGACAAGCGACAATAAAGACTTACTGTGAGTGTCTCCATGGTGCCTGGACAGCGACAATAAAGACTTACTGTGAGTGTCGCCATGGTGCTGGACAAGCGACAATAAAGACTTACTGTGAGTGTGTCCATGGTGCCTGGACAAGCGACAATAAAGACTTACTGTGAGTGTATCCATGGTGCCTGGACAAGCGACAATAAAGACTTACTGTGAGTGTGTCCATGGTGCCTGGACAAGCGACAATAAAGACTTACTGTGAGTGTATCCATGGTGCCTGGACAAGCGACAATAAAGACTTACTGTGAGTGTCCTGGTGCCTGGACAAGCGACAATAAAGACTTACTGTGAGTGTGTCCATGGTGCCTGGACAAGCGACAATAAAGACTTACTGTGAGTGTCTCCATGGTGCCTGGACAAGCGACAATAAAGACTTACTGTGAGTGTGTCCATGGTGCCTGGACAAGCGACAATAAAGACTTACTGTGAGTGTCTCCATGGTGCCTGGACAAGCGACAATAAAGACTTACTGTGAGTGTCTCCATGGTGCCTGGACAAGCGACAATAAAGACTTAATGTGAGTGTGTCCGTGCCTGGACAAGCGACAATAAAGACTTACTGTGAGTGTCTCCATGGTGCCTGGACAAGCGACAATAAAGACTTACTGTGAGTGTGTCCATGGTGCCTGGACAAGCGACAATAAAGACTTACTGTGAGTGTATCCATGGTGCCTGACAAGCGACAATAAAGACTTACTGTGAGTGTTCCATGGTGCCTGGACAAGCGACAATAAAGACTTACTGTGAGTGTGTCCATGGTGCCTGGACAAGCGACAATAAAGACTTACTGTGAGTGTCCATGGTGCCTGGACAAGCGACAATAAAGACTTACTGTGAGTGTATCCATGGTGCCTGGACAAGCGACAATAAAGACTTACTGTGAGTGTCTCTATGGTGCCTGGACAAGCGACAATAAAGACTTACTGTGAGTGTGTCCATGGTGCCTGGACAAGCGACAATAAAGACTTACTGTGAGTGTGTCCATGGTGCCTGGACAAGCGACAATAAAGACTTACTGTGAGTGTGTCCATGGTGCCTGGACAAGCGACAATAAAGACTTATTGTGAGTGTGTCCATGGTGCCTGGACAAGCGACAATAAAGACTGACTGTGAGTGTCTCCATGGTGCCTGGACAAGCGACAATAAAGACTTACTGTGAGTGTGTCCATGGTGCCTGGACAAGCGACAATAAAGACTTACTGTGAGTGTCTCCATGGTGCCTGAACAAGCGACAATAAAGACTTACTGTGAGTGTGTCCATGGTGCCTGGACAAGCGACAATAAAGACTTACTGTGAGTGTGTCCATGGTGCCTGGACAAGCGACAATAAAGGCTTACTGTGAGTGTCTCCATGGTGCCTGGACAAGCGACAATAATGACTTACTGTGAGTGTGTCCATGGTGCCTGGACAAGCGACAATAAAGACTTACTGTGAGTGTTTCCATGGTGCCTGGACAAGCGACAATAAAGACTTACTGTGAGTGTGTCCATGGTGCCTGGACAAGCGACAATAAAGACTTACTGTGAGTGTGTCCATGGTGCCTGGGCAAGCGACAATAATGACTTACTGTGAATGTGTCTCTATGGTGCCTGGACAAGCGACAATAAATGACTTACTGTGAGTGTGTCCATGGTGCCTGGACAAGCGACAATAAAGACTTACTGTGAGTGTCTCTATGGTGCCTGGACAAGCGACAATAAAGACTTACTGTGAGTGTCTCCATGGTGCCTGGACAAGCGACAATAAAGACTTACTGTGAGTGTATCAATGGTGCCTGGACAAGCGACAATAAAGACTTACTGTGAGTGTGTCCGATGGTGCCTGGACAAGCGACAATAAAGACTTACTGTGAGTGTCTCCATGGTGCCTGACAAGCGACAATAAATGACTTACTGTGAGTGTGTCCATGGTGCCTGGACAAGCGACAATATGACTTACTGTGAGTGTGTCCATTGTGCCTGGACAAGCGACAATAAGGACTTACTGTGAGTGTTCCATGGTGCCTGGACAAGCGACAATAATGACTTACTGTGAGTGTTCCATGGTGCCTGGACAAGCGACAATAAAGACTTACTGTGAGTGTATCCGATGGTGCCTGGACAAGCGACAATAAGACTTACGTTGAGTGTTCCTGGTGCCTGGACAAGCGACAATAAAGACTTACTGTGAGTGTGTCCTATGGTGCCTGGACAAGCGACAATAAAGGACTTACTGTGAGTGTGTCCTATGGTGCCTGGACAAGCGACAATAATGACTTACTGTGAGTGTGTCCGTGGTGCCTGGACAAGCGACAATAATGACTTACTGTGAGTGTGTCCGTGGTGCCTGGACAAGCGACAATAATGACTTACTGTGAGTGTGTCCATGGTGCCTGGACAAGCGACAATAAAGACGTACTGTGATGGTGTCCATGGTGCCTGGACAAGGACAATAAAGACTAATTGTGCGAGTGTCCATGGTGCCTGGAACAAGCGACAATAAAGACTTACTGTGAGTGTGTCTATGGTGCCCAGACAAGCGACAATAAAGACTAACTGTGAGTGGTGTCCATGGTGCCCGGGACAAGCGACAATAAAGACTAACTGTGCGAGTGTCCATGGGTGCCTGGACAAGCGACAATAAAGACTAACTGTGCGAGTGTCCATGGTGCCTGGACAAGCGACAATAAAGACTTACTGTGAGTGTCTCCATGGTGCCTGGACAAGCGACAATAAAGACTTACTGTGAGTGTGTCCATGGTGCCTGGACAAGCGACAATAAAGACTTACTGTGAGTGTGTCCATGGTGCCTGGACAAGCGACAATAAAGACTTACTGTGAGTGTCTCTATGGTGCCTGGACAAGCGACAATAAAGACTTACTGTGAGTGTCCATGGTGCCTGGCAAGCGACAATAAAGACTTACTGTGAGTGTCTCATGGTGCCTGGACAAGCGACAATAAAGCTTACTGTGAGTGTCCATGGTGCCTGGACAAGCGACAATAAAGACTTACTGTGAGTGTCTCCATGGTGCCTGGACAAGCGACAATAAAGACTTACTGTGAGTATGTCCATGGTGCCTGGACAAGCGACAATAAAGACTTACTGTGAGTGTGTCCATGGTGCCTGGACAAGCGACAATAAAGACTTACTGTGAGTGTGTCCATGGTGCCTGGACAAGCGACAATAAAGACTTACTGTGAGTCTGCCCATGGTGCCTGGACAAGCGACAATAATGACTTACGTTGAGTGTGTCCGTGGTGCCTGGACAAGCGACAATAATGACTTACTGTGAGTATGTCCATGGTGCCTGGACAAGCGACAATAATGACTTACTGTGAGTGTGTCCGTGGTGCCTGGACAAGCGACAATAAAAAAGACTTACTGTGAGTGTCTCTATGGTGCCTGGACAAGCGACAATAATGACTTACTGTGAGTATGTCCATGGTGCCTGGACAAGCGACAATAAAAAAGACTTACTGTGAGTGTCTCTATGGTGCCTGGACAAGCGACAATAATGACTTACTGTGAGTATGTCCATGGTGCCTGGACAAGCGACAATAATGACTTACTGTGAGTGTGTCCGTGGTGCCTGGACAAGCGACAATAATGACTTACTGTGAGTGTGTCCGTGGTGCCTGGACAAGCGACAATAATGACTTACTGTGAGTCTGCCCATGGTGCCTGGACAAGCGACAATAATGACTTACGTTGAGTGTGTCCGTGGTGCCTGGACAAGCGACAATAATGACTTACTGTGAGTATGTCCATGGTGCCTGGACAAGCGACAATAATGACTTACTGTGAGTTAGTCCATGGTGCCTGGACAAGCGACAATAATGACTTACTGTGAGTGTGTCCGTGGTGCCTGGACAAGCGACAATAATGACTTACTGTGAGTGTGTCCGTGGTGCCTGGACAAGCGACAATAATGACTTACTGTGAGTGTGTCCGTGGTGCCTGGACAAGCGACAATAATGACTTACTGTGAGTGTGTCCATGGTGCCTGGACAAGCGACAATAAAGACGTATTATGATGGTGTCCATGGTGCCTGGACAAGCGACAATAAAGACTAATTGTGCGAGTGTCCATGGTGCCTGGACAAGCGACAATAAAGACTTACTGTGAGTGTGTCTATGGTGCCCAGACAAGCGACAATAAAGACTAACTGTGAGTGTGTCCATGGTGCCCGGACAAGCGACAATAAAGACTAACTGTGCGAGTGTCCATGGTGCCTGGACAAGCGACAATAAAGACTAACTGTGCGAGTGTCCATGGTGCCTGTACAAGCGACAATAAAGACTTACTGTGAGTGTCTCCATGCTGCCTGTGCAAGCGACAATAAAGACTTCCTGTGAGTATGTCCATGGTGCCTGGACAAGCGACAATAAAGACTTACTGTGAGTGTGTCCATGGTGCCTGGACAAGCGACAATAAAGACGTACTGTGAGTGTGTCCATGGTGCCTGGACAAGCGACAATAAAGACTTACTGTGAGTGTGTCTATGGTGCCCGGACAAGCGACAATAAAGACTAACTGTGCGAGTGTCCATGGTGCCTGGACAAGCGACAATAAAGACTTACTGTGAGTGTGTCTATGGTGCCCGGACAAGCGACAATAAAGACTAACTGTGCGAGTGTCCATGGTGCCTGGACAAGCGACAATAATGACTTACTGTGAGTGTGTCCGTGGTGCCTGGACAAGCGACAATAAAGACTTACTGTGAGTGTGTCCATGGTGCCTGGACAAACGACAATAAAGACTTACTGTGAGTGTATCCATGGTGCCTGGACAAGCGACAACAAAGACGTACTGTGAGTGTCTCCATGGTGCCTGGACAAGCGACAATAAAGACTTACTGTGAGTGTGTCCATGGTGCCTGGACAAGCGACAATAATGACTTACTGTGAGTGTATCCATGGTGCCTGGACAAGCGACAATAAAGACTTATTGTGAGTGTGTCCATGGTGCCTGGACAAGCGACAATAAAGACTTATGTGAGTGTGTCCGTGGTGCCTGAACAAGCGACAATAAAGACTTACTGTGAGTGTGTCCGTGGTGCCTGGACAAGCGACAATAAAGACTTATTGTGAGTGTGTCCATGGTGCCTGGACAAGCGACAATAAAGACGGACTGTGAGTGTCTCCATGGTGCCTGGACAAGCGACAATAAAGACTTATTGTGAGTGTGTCCATGGTGCCTGAACAAGTGACAATAAAGACTTACTGTGAGTGTCTCCATGGTGCCTGAACAAGCGACAATAAAGACTTACTGTGAGTGTGTCCATGGTGCCTGGACAAGCGACAATAAAGACTTAATGTGAGTGTGTCCGTGGCGCCTGGACAAGCGACAATAAAGGCTTACTGTGAGTGTCTCCATGCTGCCTGGACAAGCGACAATAATGATTTACTGTGAGTGTGTCCATGGTGCCTGGACAAGCGACAATAAAGACTTACTGTGAGGTGTTCCATGGTGCCTGAGACAAGCGACAATAAAGACGTACTGTGAGTGTTTCCATGGTGCCCTGGACAAGCGACAATAAAGACTTACTGTGAGTGTGTCCATGGTGCCTGGGACAAGCGACAATAAAGCTTACTGTGAGTGTGTCTCATGGTGCCTGGACAAGCGACAATAAAAGACTTACTGTGAGTGTCTCTATGGTGCCTGGACAAGCGACAATAATGACTTACTGTGAGTGTCCATGGTGCCTGGACAAGCGACAATAATGACTTAATGTGAGTGTGTCCAGTGGTGCCTGGACAGCGACAATAATGACTTACTGTGAGTGTGTCCATGGTGCCTGGACAAGCGACAATAAAGACTTACTGTGAGTGTCTCCATGGTGCCTGGACAAGCGACAATAAAGACTTACTGTGAGTGTGTCCATGGTGCCTGGACAAGCGACAATAAAGACTTACTGTGAGTATGTCCATGGTGCCTGGACAAGCGACAATAAAGACTTACTGTGAGTGTGTCCATGGTGCCTGGACAAGCGACAATAAAGACTTACTGTGAGTGTGTCCATGGTGCCTGGACAAGCGACAATAAAGACTTACTGTGAGTGTGTCCATGGTGCCTGGACAAGCGACAATAAAGACTTACTGTGAGTGTGTCCATGGTGCCTGGACAAGCGACAATAAAGACTTACTGTGAGTGTGTCCATGGTGCCTGGACAAGCGACAATAAAGACTTACTGTGAGTGTGTCCATGGTGCCTGGACAAGCGACAATAAAGACTTATTGATGTGTCCATGGTGCCTGGACAAGCGACAATAAAGACTAATTGTGCGAGTGTCCATGGTGCCTGGACAAGCGACAATAAAGACTTACTTTGAGTGTGTCTATGGTGCCCAGACAAGAGACAATAAAGACTAACTGTGCGAGTGTCCATGGTGCCTGGACAAGCGACAATAAAGACTTACTGTGAGTATGTCCATGGTGCCTGGTCAGGCTGCAATAATGACTTACTATAAGTGTCTCCATGGTAACTGGACAAGCGACAATAAAGGCTTACTATGATGGTGTCCATGGTGCCTGGACAAGCGACAATAAAGACGTATTATGATGGTGTCCATGGTGCCTGGACAAGCGACAATAAAGACTTACTGTGAGTGTGTCCATGGTTCCTTGACAAGCGACAATAAAGATCTTACTGTGAGTGTGTCCATGGTGCCTGGACAAGCGACAATAAAGACTTACTGTAAGTGTCTCTATGGTGCCTGGACAAGCGACAATAAAGACTTACTGTAAGTGTCTCTATGGTGCCTGGACAAGCGAAAATAAAGACTTACTGTGAGTGTCTCCATGGTGCCCGGACAAGCGACAATAATGACTTACTGTGAGTGTCTCTTTAGTGTGTCCATGGTGAGTGTGTCCATGGTGCCAGTGCAAGCGACAATAAAGACTAACTGTGAGTGTGTCCATGGTGCCCGGACAAGCGACAATAAAGACTAACTGTGCGAGTGTCCATGGTGCCTGGACAAGCGACAATAAAGACTAACTGTGCGAGTGTCCATGGTGCCTGTACAAGCGACAATAAAGACTTACTGTGAGTGTCTCCATGCTGCCTGTGCAAGCGACAATAAAGACTTCCTGTGAGTATGTCCATGGTGCCTGGACAAGCGACAATAAAGACTTACTGTGAGTGTGTCCATGGTGCCTGGACAAGCGACAATAAAGACGTACTGTGAGTGTGTCCATGGTGCCTGGACAAGCGACAATAAAGACTTACTGTGAGTGTGTCTATGGTGCCCGGACAAGCGACAATAAAGACTAACTGTGCGAGTGTCCATGGTGCCTGGACAAGCGACAATAAAGACTTACTGTGAGTGTGTCTATGGTGCCCGGACAAGCGACAATAAAGACTAACTGTGCGAGTGTCCATGGTGCCTGGACAAGCGACAATAATGACTTACTGTGAGTGTGTCCGTGTGCCTGGACAAGCGACAATAAAGACTACTGTGAGTGTGTCCATGGTGCCTGGACAAGCGACAATAAAGACTTACTGTTGAGTGTATCCATGGTGCCTGGACAAGCGACAATAAGACGTACTTTGAGTGTCCTCCCATGGTGCCTGGACAAGCGACATAAAGAACTTACTGTGAGTGTGTCCATGGTGCCTGGACAAGCGACAATAATGACTTACTGTGAGTGTATCCATGGTGCCTGGACAAGCGACAATAAAGACTTATTGTGAGTGTGTCCATGGTGCCTGGACAAGCGACAATAAAGACTTATTGTGAGTGTGTCCGTGGTGCCTGAAACAAGCGACAATAAAGACTTACTGTGAGTGTGTCCGTGGTGCCCTGGACAAGCGGACAATAAAGACTTATTGTGAGTGTGAGTGTCTCCATGGTGCCTGGACAAGCGACCAATAAAGACTTATGTGAGTGTGTCCATGGTTCCTGAACAAGTGACAATAAAGACTTACTGTGAGGTGTCTCCATGGTGCCTGGAACAAGGAACAATAAATACTTACTGTGAGTGTGTCCATGGTGCCTGGACAAGCAGACAATAAAGACTTAAGTGTGAGTGTCGTCCGTGGCGCCTGGAAAAGCGCAATAAAGGGCTTACTGTGAGTGTCTCATGCTGCCTGGACAAGCGACAATAATGATTTACTGTGAGTGTGTCCCATGGTGCCGGGGACAAGCGACAATAAAGACTTACTGTGATGGTGTTCCATGGTGCCTGGAACCAAGGCGACAATAAAAACGCCTGGAGTTTTTCCATGGTGCCTGGAACAAGCACAATAACGACTTACTGTGGGTGTTCCATGGTGCCTGGGACAAGCGCCAATATGACTTTACTGGTGAATTGTGGTCTCTATGGTGCCTGGGAACAAGCGACAATAAAGGACTTACTGTGAGTGTGTCTCTATGGTGCCTGGACAAGCGACAATAAGCTTACTGTGAGTGTGTCCATGGTGCCTGGACAAGCGACAATAAAAAAGACTTACTGTGAGTGTCTCTATGGTGCCTGGACAAGCGACAATAATGACTGACTGTGAGTATGTCCATGGTGCCTGGACAAGCGACAATAATGACTTACTGTGAGTCTGCCCATGGTGCCTGGACAAGCGACAATAATGACTTACTGTGAGTGTGTCCGTGGTGCCTGGACAAGCGACAATAATGACTTACTGTGAGTATGTCCATGGTGCCTGGACAAGCGACAATAATGACTTACTGTGAGTGTGTCCATGGTGCCTGGACAAGCGACAATAATGACTTACTGTGAGTGTGTCCGTGGTGCCTGGACAAGCGACAATAATGACTTACTGTGAGTGTGTCCGTGGTGCCTGGACAAGCGACAATAATGACTTACTGTGAGTGTGTCCGTGGTGCCTGGACAAGCGACAATAATGACTTACTAGTGAGTGTGTCCGTGGTGCCTGGACAAGCGACAATAATGACTTACTGTGAGTGTGTCCATGGTGCCTGGACAAGCGACAATAAAGACTTACTGTGAGTGTGTCCATGGTGCCTGGACAAGCGACAATAAAGACGTATTATGATGGTGTCCATGGTGCCTGGACAAGCGACAATAAAGACTTACTGTGAGTGTGTCCATGGTGCCTGGACAAGCGACAATAAAGACTTACTGTGAGTGTGTCCATGGTGCCTGGACAAGCGACAATAAAGACTTACTGTGAGTGTGTCCATGGTGCCTGGACAAGCGACAATAAAGACTTACTGTGAGTGTATCATGGTGCCTGGACAAGCGACAATAAAGACTTACTGTGAGTGTCTCTGGTGCCTGGACAAGCGACAATAAAGACTTACTGTGAGTGTGTCCATGGTGCTGGACAAGCGACAATAAAGACTTACTGTGAGTGTGTCCATGGTGCTGGACAAGCGACAATAAAGACGTATTATGATGGTGTCCATGGTGCCTGGACAAGCGACAATAAAGACTTACTGTGAGTGTGTCCATGGTGCCTGGACAAGCGACAATAATGACTTACTGTGAGTGTGTCTGTGGTGCCTGGACAAGCGACAATAAAGACTTACTGTGAGTGTGTCTATGGTGCCTGGACAAGCGACAATAAAGACTTACTGTGAGTGTATCAATGGTGCCTGGACAAGCGACAATAAAGACTTACTGTAAGTGTCTCTATGGTGCCTGGACAAGCGACAATAAAGGCTTACTGTGAGTGTGTCCATGATGTCTGGACAAGGGACAATAAAGACTTACTGTGAGTGTGTCCATGGTGTCTGGACAAGCGACAATAAAGGCTTACTGTGAGTGTCTCTATGGTGCCTGGACAAGCGACAATAAAGGCTTACTGAGAGTGTGTCCATGGTGCCTGGACAAGCGACAATAAAGGCTTACTGTGAGTGTCTCTATGGTGCCTGGGCAAGCGACAATAAAGGCTTACTGTGAGTGTCTCTATGGTGCCTGGGCAAGCGACAATAATGACTTACTGTGAATGTGTCTCTATGGTGCCTGGACAAGCGACAATAAAGGCTTACTGTGAGTGTGTCCATGGTGCCTGGACAAGCGACAATAAAGGCTTACTGTGAGTGTCTCTATGGTGCCTGGGCAAGCGACAATAAAGGCTTACTGTGAGTGTCTCTATGGTGCCTGGACAAGCGACAATAAAGGCTTACTGTGAGTGTCTCTATGGTGCCTGGGCAAGCGACAATAAAGACTTATTGTGAGCGTGCCCGTGGTGCCTGGACAAGCGACAATAAAGACTTATTGAAAGTGTATCCCTGGTGCCTGGACAAGCGACAATAAAGACTTTCTGTGAGTGAGTCCATGGTGCCTGGACAAACGACAATAAAGACTTTCTGTGAGTGAGTCCATGGTGCCTGGACAAGCGACAATAAAGACTTTCTGTGAGTGAGTCCATGGTGCCTGGACAAGCGACAATAAAGACTTTCTGTGAGTGTGTCCCTGGTGCCTGGACAAGCGACAATAAAGCCTTACTGTGAGTGAGTCCATGGTGCCTGGACAAGCGACAATAAAGACTTACTGTGAGTGAGTCCATGGTGCCTGGACAAGCGACAATAAAGGCTTACTGTGAGTGTCTCTATGGTGCCTGGACAAGCGACAATAAAGACTTTCTGTGAGTTAGTCCATGGTGCCTGGACAAGCGACAATAAAGACTTTCTGTGAGTGTGTCACTGGTGCCTGGACAAGCGACAAATAAAGACTTACTGTGAGTGAGTCCATGGTGCCTGGACAAGCGACAATAAAGACTTTCTGTGAGTGTATCCATGGTGCCTGGACAAGCGACAATAAAGACTTACTGTGAGTGTGTCCCTGGTGCCTGGACAAGAACTATAAGCGCCAGTCCCAGGACCTTCTCCAATGTCCAAAACTGGCTTTCAGCCATAATCTGCAAACATTTAGTTAAATTTGCTTATAATCTTCTTTTGTGGTAACCGACATCTAAGAATACTCCAGAAAATAATAACAAGTTATAAATGAGCGTTTAAGTATAATTCTTAATAGGGTTTGACATTTGTCTGAAAAAAAAAATCTTCCGTAAACTCATTTTACATATGTTTATAAGCTACAATGTATGTTATTAATTCTAATAAATGTACAAAGAAATATATAAGCACGCAATACCAATGTAAACTGTAAGGTAAAAACTTTATATTTACTAGTCTTCATTGAGTGTATTATCTGAAACCGCTTCACGCAAAATGTTCTCAAAGTAGTTACAATTTGGAAACTCATTTAAAGCGTTTTCCTCCCTTCAAACAAATATTATTATAACGTTGTCAAAGAACTTTAAAAAAAAGAAAAAAGTTTAAGTCATTCTACAAATTGACGATGCCGTCACTATATTGCAGTCACCTTCACAAACTGCCGACTTTGTGGATTTGTACTTCCCTATTTAAGAAATAGGTATATATATATATATATATATATATATATCGATGGTGGACATGTTCAACACTGATAAAGTGTTTAGTGTATGATAAAAATGTGATAGTTTATCAAGGCGAATAATTCATTCATATAAAAACTTATTTCAATGTTGTTTTAAATCAAAGAAATATGCCAATTCAATTTAAAATAATAACCAACCTAGAATAATATAAAGTATAATTTGGTAGTCTCTTATATTTTTCTAATTAGTTTAATGGGTCTGTTTAAAGTATGAAAACGTGAATAAATAAACCCACATAAAGATTTACTTACTTTATTATGTTCCTTTTAGACGATCCAACACGTCTTCTCTATAATGTCACAGTTCTCTTTTTGTTTTGTGACTCTGAATATTTCCCACTAAATCATGTGCATGGCTGGAAACTCCAATGTAATTAACGTTAGTCCTTGGCGAAATTAACGTCGTTTGACATAACGTCGCGGAGATAAACGTATACAGTGCGCAGATGCTGATATTTGGACATCCTCCCTCTCCTAAGGCTGTTTGCGCCATACTTATGTTTTTACGGATGTTTCCTCTTATTCAAACTTTGAGAGCGTTTAAAAAGTCCATATACAGCCACTATAGCATTGCTTGTTTTGTATGGCCATTATAATTATTTTTAACAGTACAGGTCCAAATAGATTTTTCAGCATGTAGTAATTGACAATAACTAATGAAAATATGACAAAATGAGCATTGCAACATATATTCAAATTGGAAAAGGCGCAGGACAAAGGTATCCACATGCAAGGAATTGTAAAAAATACAACAAAACATTGACGAGACATTATGTTAAAAGGGGTGTGATGGTTCTTACAGATAGTGATGAATGGATATAGTAAGTGACTTAAAATAAACATTTTGTTCAAATGTATGTTAGTACATGTATATGTGTCAAACGTCGTATATTATTATTAATAGTATATTAACATGTTGTTAATTCGTGCAATTATAAGTGGTGGAGATTTACGATCGTCTCTCAGGTTTTAGTGCTGAATACTAGTAATTCAGACTATTGTCGTTATCGCTGTCTACCTTTTGCCAAAATTACGTTAATTCAAGTACATATTAAGACATGCGTTAGTGTTAGCCTGTCACCTAAAAGGGGATTTCTCTGTTTACATATTTCGTTAGAAACTACAACTAAACGTCGACATGCCTTAATAAGTGGTTTCTATTAATTAAAGGTACATCAAAGGCCAGTTGACCGCCTACAGGTGGGTAACGTAAATATAGGGGACCCATGCTACATTAGATATAAATGGCGAGTCTACATGCCCTTGGTCATGGGGTCGTGTTTAAAATAGGCTCACCCAAAACCTCGGCTTAATTATACGCAATGTTTAGTCTCATCTTAAGAGATTTATTAGATATGACTTCACATAAGCATACTCTATCTTTGTGTTGGTCAAATGCTTGTTTCAAACTGCCTGTGTTGTCTCCCCTTGCAACGATTAAGGCTGGTTGGTCCCAAATACGCAGACACATGGCACATAGCCCCACACATCCGCATTTCATATTTCACATTTCCGCATGCCAGTTCGAAGACACTCTAGGTTGTTAAAAATGTATAAAACTAATTGAAAAACGTCGCAACGTTTTAGTTCTCATAATGTAAAGGCAAAACAGTCCCAAGAATAATTATTTCTTCACTCGATATATAGTGGTCAGATGTCATATTTTATCAATTTTCCTACTGTATATGAACCGGGCCTTGTATTCGTTTAAAAAAGCAAATTTTAATAATTGAGACCCAGTTCCTGTTTATTAATTGAGACCCAGATGGTTTCGGAACACATTTTTCTGACTTATCCGGCCATTTTGGATGTGTAAAGAAACAAGCTGTTCTATAAAAATCTATTATTATGCTAGGAATTTATGATTTCATTTTCCATTCTCGATCTTGTTAAATCACTTTCAGTTAAATGGTGCAGAAAAAAATATGCATGTTTGTACTACGACTGTAAATATAATTTTAAAAATCGGTGTATATTTGAACTTCCTGCCGTTATATATTGGTGCACATCGTGTTTATACTTGTTCCTGTCGTTTGCTGCCATTATTTAACAAGAAGTACAAGTACCTGTGATTCAACATTGATTAATAATACACTGATGTTACTGGAGCGATCGTCGTCGACTTACATATTAGGCAATCTCCGCGTGTGTTCGGTTCTCTTGCCCGCCATATACTATAAGGTAAAATCGAGACAACAATTAATTCGTTCGGATCTCAATGGGCTGGCATGAGGAGATGTTCGAGCTGACATAGGTGGTCTTTTTAACTGGGCGTGTGTGTTTTTTGTGTGTGTTTTTTGTTTGTTTTTGTTTTTTGTGTTTGTTTTTTTGTGTTTGTTTGTGTGTGTGTGTGAGTGCGTGCGTGCGTGCGTGTGTGTGGTTGTGTGTGGTTTTGTTTGTTGTTGATGTTGTTCTGTTGTTGTTGTTGTTGTTTTATTTTAGAGGGGTTGCGCTCCACAAAAAACATCTACACATCGCTAAAATAACCATATTATCGCGTCCGTGCGATGGCGAAATCAAACCAAACAAAAGCATAAATAATATTTTATTATAGCCAGAGAGCAAGACCGGGATTTCGAAAAAGTCTAACATTTAAAATGCATAATAAATCAAATTAACTTTAAAAATATCTCTTTTGAACATTTTATTAAAAATTCAATTAAGATATATACCATTTTTATCTTGGTACCGGCGAACAAACATATGCTAATACAATGAGAACCATTAAAATTATTTGCCGTATATTGCTATAGCATTCCATATTGGGAATGAAGTACAGTATATGTGAAAGCATGGCGTTAGGATTTAATAAACACAAACATTCAGATATGAATTCTTTTATTTAAAACAGTAATTAAGAGACAATCGGGTAATCGCTTAAAAGTACTTTTAAAAGTAACATTTGGATAAATTTCGGATTAAATGTTACGGATATCGTCTCTGTTAACGAATTTTAAACATAGACCGGGATAAAATTTAAATGTCTCCTTTAAAACATTTTTATTTAAACGATGTGAATATCATTCATAAATTGCGATACATTAAAATGGCCGCCCCTACAAGAAAAGCGACGGAGATTCCTATAGAAACAATTGTGAATGTGTTGTCAGCCGCATTGTTTGTCTGAAAAACAAACAGACTCATCTTTGAATTATGACGAAGCGGATATTGGTTAAAAATATACAAAAATTAATGCATCGGTTTATTTAGTTATTTATTTACATGCAGATAATTATTTTGCCACCTGGATTTTTTCTATTACGGCTATTTTTATTCAAGTATACCTTGACAGGCATTTTTAACTTTGGAAAACATAAAAATGTGTTGTTGTTGTTTTTTTTGTAATTATTATTTTACATACATATTATAATTTAATACGTCATCTGCTTATGTGTACTCAGTACTATTTCATTTTTCATTATGTAAGAACTGTTATACAAAATACAGAGAGCACATCACGTATAACATTTGAGTATCGTTTAAAATAGAATTTGAAAATTGACGTCTGTGTTTTACGAGCAAACCCTGAAAATGATCATGCATCAAGAACAAAACTTACCGTTGATGATATTTTCTTGCCAAGTTTAAATTTGACGGGCAGAAGTCTCTGTGATTTAGGAGGTTTTGCTGCGGACCGATCTTCTTCGGCCATCCCAGGAGTGAATGGTTGATTGGCAGAACTGGTAACGACTGAAATACAACAAATATCATCGCCATTGCCAAGACCATCATCGTTGGCAATATCAGAACAGACCAGAACAGAACAGAGAGTTAATTCATTAGACTTGTACATACATACATTGTCTTTGATACAAAAAAAAATATATCATGTAGTAGTCTGATTTGGTTTTATTGGATTCGCAAAGATACAAAAACGCCCCACTTCTATCGTTGGACAAAGGCAAGACCACCAACGAAGCGACTGTCATGTGCAAATTTCTTCATAATACATGCATGGAAATTTATGCCCCGACTAGGACTTGAACCCACGCACTGAAGGCCTGGGAAAGTAAAAGTCGGTGGTTCTCACGTCTAGGCCACCGGCGATCACATAATGGATCACTAAGCGAACACATTTATAGAGTCTTGACACATTCAATAAAGAAAAGAATAACACCATACAATCGTGTCTCCTTGTTTAAATAAATATGCTGAAATATAATATCGGAAAAATATATTGATTAAGATATTTGAACATTTTAACAATCAATTGCTACTGTAATGTGAAACTTGTACACAATTAAATGGTTAACAGCTATATGATTGGGACTTCGTGAAATAAGCGCAACGTTAGTTTTATCGCTTTATTATAACGATAAACTGTATGTTTAAATTATAGAAAATATAATGTTGTTTTGTTCTGCTATAAAACTGCCATTATTATAAACATAAACCTGGCACTGATGCTATAGTTCACAGTGCTTGGGGTGGTTGCTTGAAAAATATATTTCTCAAATGTAATAAATATGTATAAACTAGGACAGTACATTTGATGGTTGGTGCTTCATTCCAAGGTGCGACAATCCTCATCAGGTCACAATCTTGAACAATCAGACGTTTGTTGGGTGTGTCCTCCCACCGCACAATATTGCCGTCTGTAGAAACAACGTTGGGAAGATAAATAATGCAAGATTGTAAGACGTGTACGGATGTTGAAACCTCGCCTATGTAAACATTTGACAGATGATTATGTGTTATTAACTACTTTCGCGACTTTAGACTTTAAAACTACATAAAGACCTTATCAAACAATTTTTTCAGTAATAGCAGAGTCGTTTCGATAGTTTATAAATTTAGATTTTATAGTAAATACATTTATTTCAAATATACAATGTGACTTTGGCTAAAGGTGACCTCCATCATGAATTCAATGATGAAATGTGTGCAGATGTCATTTAAAAGTTCAAGTGACAATATGGCTCGGAGTACATGTATTGGTACATTCGTAACTATGCCATTCATCTCGGCTGCCATTGTAACATAAATATTCGACACCTAAGCAAAACAAATAAGTATCTAAATTAAATGTCTAACATGTAACTTGTTTATGTTCAGAGAACTACAACTCTGAGAAATTGACGCAATGCTTTGGCAGACAAGGGGTCACATGTTGTAAATGTTATTTTACAGATTAAAGAAAAGTCAATAAGAAAAGGTTGATGCAGAGCATCAATGTCACCTGAAATAATATATCAGAAAGCTAAGCAAATTTAGAATAGCAGCATTTAGCACGAATTCATTTGCTTCCTTCGGAATAAAAAAAATGTTTCAAAATCATTCGTTGTTAACTGGCAAAATTTGTAAGTGTAAATGACATTTCTTTTATTCCTAGGGCAACACAATAGCATCTTTGAACAATACCTACTCAACCAATGCTGTACGAAGTCTCAAACAAATAAACTTGATACGACTTTGAAATGGTACGAAGTCACTAACATCCGCCTTGGCGCGGGGAATCCTTACAGCACGCATAAAAAATGAATACATATGACCTATTTATTTCTTAACAATTTGTCTCCAAAAGCAATATTCTTTGATTTTTTGAAAAGTAAAACCATGAAGTTTAGATCTTAACAGACCTTGAAGACATAAACATTATTACAAATATATCTAGCGAAGTGTTCGTGCCGGCTGATGTGTTTGATAATTAGTACAGTCTATTATCTAAAACAAACACACCACTAGTTGCTGTAATATATTCGCCGAGCTTTCATTGCGCGATTCGTCCCCAAAAGCTTTTTGCTGGGTTGTAAAAATAACGAAAACTGCAATTACTGATTATGAAAGAAAAAAAAGTACATATTTTATATCAAGAAATGTTTAACCATAAATATGGCACTGAAGAGTTTGCGGTCAAATTGGTGAAGTCCTGCAATTTGAAAATGAGAATTTGACAATCGATAGGCTTAAACGTTTATTCCCTACTATTTCATAGTTCGCGCAATTGTTTATTGTTTGTTTAGTAGTCCTTTAGAAGATACAAAAGGAACAGAACACTTGAGTAAACTATAATAATGTGTTGAAGTTAATTACAGTTGAAGTAGAATGATAATTTCCGTTTAAAAATAGGATAGATCGATTTTGTTAGAAAACCACTTTGGAAAGGTTCCCTATTCACCGATTACTTAAAATTTTGCGTAAGCTCGTAAAACTTTGTATCTTCCCCGTTGTCAACATATTGACCTTGACCTTCAATATTTATTTCTTTGTTCAAAGCGGCATCTTATAAACACGGTGAACAGGTACATATGAAAAATGATTTTAGGTATATTTACTATGTCACTTTTGTACTTTCTACTGGCGAATTTCACAGTTCCTGCAGCAGATCACACTCTGCATGGACATGTGTTGATTACCAAACCAAATTATTTCCAGCCCAGCAAAATAATATCAGTTGCATGTCTTGTTAGTAAGACTAGGTGGCATATACCTTGTAAAACTAAAAGAAATGCATCCCTAGCTTACTTATGCATTTTGCTTATGGCAGTCTCAAATGATATTGAGAAAAACCCTGGCCCAATGTGTCCTTGTGGCTCCTGTGGCTTGGAAGTTCTAGATAATCACCAAGCAGTGGAGTGTGATACATGCATGCAATGGTTTCACATAGATTGTGAAAATATGTCAAACGATACTTATAATGAACTTGTTGCTCGTGACTGCTCCTTCTCATGGCTGTGCTCTGGCTGTGATTCCCTCAATTTTTCATCTCAGACCACCAATTTATCAAATATGTCCTCTGAAAACAGTTTCAAAGTCCTTGAAAAATTGACAACTGACAGTGACGATGGACAGAACACACATATACCTATATTGAAAACACATAAACCTAAAAATTGGAAACCAAAACTCAAAGTCTTATATTTAAACTGTCAATCAATTGTAAATAAGAAAGCTGAATTTTACACCTTACTTGAACAGCACAAACCTGATCTTGTCATTGGTACTGAGTCATGGTTGTCTAATGAACATAAGGATGGTGAGATATTTCCAAGGTCTCTGGGCTACACGCCATTTAGAGCAGACAGAAATGGTAAAGGGGGAGGAGTCTTCATTTTAGTTAAAGAAAATATTTTGGCAACAGAGGAAACCAAATTGAAAACAAATTGCGAAATTTTGTGGGTTAAACTGGAATTCAAAGGATGTAAATCTCTTTACATAGCAGCCTATTACAAACCTAAAGAAACTGACCAGCTTAGTGCTGAGGAATTTAGAAAATCGGTCGAACTGGCTCACAAATTGAAAGGTAATATATGGATTTTGGGGGATTTCAATTATCCAAAACTCTCCTGGGGTACTGATTTTATTGGACATATCAAACAAGGTTGTGGCAATCCTACTATATATGAAGATTTTCTAAACTTACTCGCAGATTACAACCTGTCTCAAATGGTAACTGAAAATACAAGAAAAGAAAACATTCTGGACTTATTCCTCACTTCATATCACACACTCATAGATTCAGTAACACTCCATCCAGGCATTTCAGACCACAGCATATTCACAGTCATTGCTAATCTAAAACCAAAAACAATAAAACAACTTCCCAGAAATTTTATTCTTTATAGAAAAGCAAACTGGACAGAATTTCGTAAATTTATGGACTCTGAAAAAGATAGGATTATAAAAATATGTAAATTCCAAAACTTAAATGTTGATAAACTATGGGAAGAACTTAAATCATCTATTAATACAGGGATATCAAAATACATACCAGTAAAGAAAATAGGGTCAAAATTCTCACTGCCTTGGATCACTCAAGAAATTAAAAGACTAATTCGTAAACGGGATCACCTTTATGTCAAGCTCAAGAAAACTAAAAAAACAGATCCAAATACTAGAGCCCACTTCCTGAATTTAAAAAACCTTATCAAAAGGAAAATTAAAATTGCACATGAAAATTATATTGAATATGTTTTGGGAAATGAAAACCCGGAAACAGAACAAGATCATCCAAAAAGTAAGTTTTCAACAAAGAAACTATACAGTGTTCTAAAAGCGGCAAAGCAAGATGCTCATGGTATCCCACCTTTATTCGATCAGTCTACCGGTACGACTGTTAGCGACAACTTAAGTAAAGCAGACCTCCTAAATAAGCAGTTTCAGTCTGTTTTCACTCCTATGTCACCACTTTCGTTATCACAACTATGTAACGCAACCCTCATAAACATGAATATAAATTGTAAGAACCCAAAAATGCCTGAAATTGTTATTGACCTAAAAGGGATTATAAAACTCCTTGGTAATCTAAAACCTGACAAAGCTGCTGGTCCAGACAGTATTAAACCCCTTGTGCTGAAGGAATTAAAATTGCAAATTGCTCCAATAATACAAATTCTGTTTCAAAAATCACTTGACTCTGGCAAACTACCAATGGAATGGACTTCTGCAAATGTCACTCCTCTTTTCAAGAAAGGAGCTAAAAATGACCCTGCAAACTACAGACCAATTTCTTTGACTTGCATTCTTTGTAAAACATTAGAACACATTATAGCATCCAATCTTACTGTTCATTTTAAAAATCACAACATTCTTTATGATTTACAACATGGCTTTCGTGAGCGCCGATCTTGTGAAACACAACTTATACAACTTGTTGACGACCTAGCACGTAACCTCAGCACGGGACAACAGACTGACTTAATATTGCTGGATTTTAGCAAGGCTTTTGATAAAGTAAGTCACCTGAAGTTATTATATAAACTGCAGGAACATGGGGTAGACCAACGTACAGTACAGTGGATCAAAGCCTTTCTTATAGGTAGATCACAAACAGTACTCCTTGATGGCGTAAATTCCAAGGAAGTACCAGTAACATCAGGGGTGCCCCAGGGCTCAGTACTCGGCCCCCTCCTTTTTCTACTTTATATAAACGACCTACCCAATCATATTAAATCCCAAGTTCGCCTTTTCGCTGACGACACTGCAGTTTACCTAGTCATCACAGATAATCAAGACTGCCTTAAGTTACAGAAGGATTTACAGACATTAGAAGCTTGGGAAAAGTTATGGGAAATGGAGTTTAACCCTGGCAAATGTCAAGTCTTAAACATAACTAGGAATAAAAAGAAAATCAAGTTTGGTTATAAGTTACACGGACAAATCTTAGAGGTAGTACCAAGTGCAAAATATCTAGGCATTGACATTTCAAGTGACCTATCATGGAATCAGCACATTGACAGAATCACTCAGAATGCAAATAAAACTCTTGGATTCTTACGAAGAAATCTACCTTCAAAAAACCAAAAAAATCGCCAAATCTCATATAAATCACTTGTTAGACCGCAACTAGAATATGCTTCTTCAGTTTGGTCACCACACACACAGTGTAAAATTAACAAAATTGAAAGGATCCAACGTAGAGCAGCCCGATGGGTCAAAGGCCAATATTCCCCTTACGACAGTGTGACGACTATGCTCGATGACCTAAAATGGGAGACACTAGAATCCAGAAGAACCTCTGCTAGACTATGTATGTTTTTCAAAATAGTCCACGGTTTTGTGGCAATTTCAGTCCCACCTTATCTAGTACAACCATTGAGAAGAACCAGGCACATGCATCCATTAACATACAGGCAGGTTCACACTAAAATTGATATTTTTAAATACTCTTTCTTTCCTCAGACCGTCGTATTATGGAACCAGCTACCATCCACCGTCGTTTTGCAGCCTGATCCTGATCACTTCAGACAGGCTATAAACGCCCTTAACACTGCCTAGACAGCAAAACACTGTTTTTAACCTGTTTTAACCTGTTTTTAACTCTTTTAACAAGTTCACCCCTGTTTTTCTTTGACGTCTTCTTGTCATTTAAAAACTTTTATTCTTGCACTTGCACGCGCACCTGCTAGTAATACCCGAAAGGGGCGTACAGCAGTATAAATAGATAGATTCTTCTTCTTCTTCTTCATCTCTTCTTCTTCCACTGGCATTTCCAAAACCAATTACAAATATATGGTCGCCGTTCTGACCAAATGACGCAGTTGGGCAATTGACACATATATGTGCAATAAGACGTAAGAAACATGCTTGCCTTTAAACGACACTTGTCCTACTTTGTGCAGGAGAAAACAAGAAGAGAGATGCATCATGTAGGTAAAACAGAAAAGCCGTGCCCAAGGCTAAGCAGCTGTCGTCGATTAATTGGTCTCATCAACCCCTTACCGCGCGAGTTTAGCTCGCAGTCGGGTGGAAACTGCCGAATAACGTCTTGCAACTGGTCTACGATGCGTATGTGGTTCTAAAATCAACACGAATGTTCTTGTGTTGTTGTTGTGTTGTTTTCTGAAGTCTTTTTCAACAATAAATAACTGCTAAAAGTAGCAGTGATGAAAATGGCGCACTGTGTATGTAAAAAAATAATACGAGGGATCAGAACTAACCTGAGTCGACGAGGGACCATTTAAAGAAGGTCGTTAGGCCAGAAGGGAGGTCGACCTTAACAATCTTCTTGCCGTCCACGTCAGATGCGTACAATGCGTTGCTAGGTGACCACGCTCCAAGCTCTGGTACGTCGCCAAGAAGTGCAACACGTGCTCCGAACTCAGTACGGCACACGGTCTCAAACACACACGGGATCAAAGCACCGCCCATGTTTTGCAAATTTCATGAACAACAACTTCTTCAATGTTTACTTGATGTTCTGAAAGATAAATGTAATATGCATGCAGGGGTGTTGTTTAGGAGGTCGAACCAATATACGAGTATTGTTCTACTGGTGGTGATCCCTCGGTTTGTGCTTATCATAATACATATAAAATGAAGAAAGTAAAAGCATAAATATCAACTTCTGTACCATCCTCATTGACGGCAAAGACAGCAGGAGAAGTTATATCATTGTCATCATCTTCATCATCATAAAAATCACCATTGTCGTCGTCGTCATCATCATCATTATCATCGGCAGCAGCAGCATCGTCAGTATCGTCATCATACTCCGCTTCCTCCTCCTCATCATCATCGTCATAACCATCGTCGTCGTCGTTATCATCATATTGTCATCATCATCATCGTCATCATCATCTTCATCGTCGTCGTCATCATCATCATATTGTCGTCATCATAGTTCTTATACTCCTTGTTTTCCTCCTTCTCCTAATTATCATCATTATCATCACCTTTTTTCGTCGTCGACGACCTCATTATCTTGATAATCATTATCGCCGTCATCAAATTTCTCCTCTTTCATTTCCTCATAATTAACAGTCAGCATCCGCAGCAATAACGCCAACATCATAATCATTATCGCCCTCATCATATTTCTCCTCTTTCATTTCCTCCTAATTAACAGCAGCATCCGCAGCAAGAACGCCAACATCATAATCATCGCCATCATACTCGTCCTCTATCTCCTCCTTATTATTATCATATCATCATCGTCTTCATCATCATCGTCATGACGATCGTCATCGTCAATATCGTCATCATAATCGTCATCAGTATCGTCATCAGCAGCATCGGCATCATTATTATCGTCATCATACGCCTCCTCATTCTACTTCTCCTTGTTATCCTCATCAATGTAATTATCAACAACAACATCGTCGTCGCTGCCGTCGCTTACGTCGTCGTCTTTAAAGTTCTAAGTTTCCGTTGCCGCAATTAAAACGAAAAGTTCATGACATATTAAGTGCAATCAAATATATAAAGCAAAATTTCGACTATATTATCCGCTCACATTTTCATTGCTGTTGGTGGTTGTTTTTTGTTGTTGTTGTTTTGTGCGTTGTTATGTTGTTCTTTTTGTTGTTGTTTTTAACATACACTACAATGAATTAAAATTGTGTTTACGCCTGTAGCCTACTACATGCTTTTTAAGAAAAAAGTAGTATAAATATTTACAA
This sequence comes from Sinonovacula constricta, assembly GCA_007844125.1. Classification (NCBI taxonomy): domain Eukaryota; kingdom Metazoa; phylum Mollusca; class Bivalvia; order Cardiida; family Solecurtidae; genus Sinonovacula; species Sinonovacula constricta. The sequence goes on from CM017558.1 coordinate 78,898,704, forward strand.
GAACACACTGTCGTCCATCTTATTCCACCAGACGGACGCTTACCGCTTTTATTCATTTAACTGCTGATATGTTCGTCTAACCGATACCAGAACAAAGCTTTACTGATTGATTCAGAAAAAAAACGTTACCGTAAATATCCTTGTTAAAAGATAAATATATTTCAATGCACTATCCCCGGTAGCCTAGAAACACACATTGACGTCTTGCAGTGACGTCACTCTTTACCGATTGGTCTATAATTGTGGCATAATATTAGACTACGACTTTTGAAATAGAATTTTAAATAAACTGACGCGAGATAATATAGACCTTTGTTGATTTTTGAACTGCGAGTTCTTTGATTTAATCTATAAATTTGATAATGTCTTGAAGTATAAACAAGTTTTTGCTTAAAAGAGAAAGAAAATAGAGTGTTCCTTGTTTAATAATTTATCGTACCAAAACTAAAAATATGTGACCAGACTAGTAAGAAATGATAGCACTAGTGTGTTTTGTTGTTGTTTTTACCTTATTCTAAAAAAAAATCTACATTGTTAATTAAAATGGCCCGCCATAATAAATTATGATTTGCTTATTGTGAACTATGCGTTGAAATTTAGTGTAGTGTGTCAGTTCCAGAAACTTCCCCTTATTAACTCCCTTAGATATTCTCGGTCTCCTTATTTGCAATCGACCCAGCTTCGCGAATTTCCAGCTTATTTTGTACGTTGTGCATGTATTTATTGGTGTTCAATTAGACATTAAAAGTTAAGTGTGACGGAAAAAGACAGATTTTCAGCTTGCAGTTACTATATTTGCACACTTCGAACTGAATCTCTATATTTGTTCCATCACACCGGTACTTTCTAAATGTATCTTTTTAGTTTTTCTCACCTTTCTGGCATTCATTGTTGTAATTACGTTTTATTTAAGCGAGCTCGCAGTTAAACATCATAATTGTAAGACTCTCAACGAAAAAGCTGATACCATGTAATTCTATATAGCTTTAATTACTACTAATCTCTAATTGGTTTAGCCAGATTTAATGTAAACAATGACAATGTTTCTGAGTCTGTTGAAGGTGATTGAAATCACATACTGATGAGTGTAAAAAATAAAACTTAAAATGATATTGGCTGTAAACTTTTATGATGTCAACAGTCTTCAACAAAACCTGGTGGACCATGGCACAAGTCCAGCAAAATATCCATCAGTCTGGTATATATAACAAGTTTATTGGACTGTCAGTCCACCAGAATTTTCAGCCATGTTTTTTTTTTCTGAATTATTTTGAAATCATATTTTATATACTTAATGAAACAACGCTTTTACTGAAACCCAGCCGCTCATAACATCTTGGTCAGCTTAACAACCTTTTACACAGATTGCCAATATATTCAGATGTCTCAGCTGCCATCACTTTATAAATAATAGAATAAAAGCATGATTGGCAAATCTAGCTTTTTTCTGTGTCAGAATGCCAAAATCATACAGGTCCAGTACAATTTTGTCCAGACCAGTACATGTTGCTAGTTTGGCGGACCAAAGGTCCAATGTTTGTAAATTTCTTTCGTGAATACTGATTTAATACAACCAACCACTGTATCTATGACTATTTAACACTCATTATGAGTTGAGTAAATTGAAGACAAATTTCATATTTTTCTGGTATTTTGTTATTTCAAATTCTAAGTCTTGTGAATCAAGGTTAGTTAAGGATAAATTAGTGTCTCTACTGGTCATATGGCTTGGTAAGCAGTGTCTTACCCAGAAACATACTAACAGATGATATTGGTTATTAATTTTATCATTTTCATATCAGACTATAAGGGTAGAAGGAGCGCCATGGTTGATCTGTTAGTCACTTTCACATAGGGAGATATTCCCTTTGAACTAGGATGCGCTGATGGTTCTACACGTACATTTGCACATTCAGAAATCTTCCTTCACAGATAATCAACCAAAGATAGCTGGCCGTGGCCAAAACAATAAGGCTAGATCGGTGCCTGGTCGGCCCTATACAGGCATGTATTTATGTATTTGTGTTGTATCTTGTCAACTTGCCATTTTTTGTTCTTCCTAAGTAGAAACTGGTTTTGTATTCCAAATGGCAAGATTTGTTTTTTAAAGCCACAAAGCAAAGATCATCTTTGCATTTACTGAACATGTACTTCTGTATGTTGTAGATTTTCAGGCATCATGACAGAACCTGGGACTGAGAACCAACAGAATGCTAACCAGGCTAATGCCAACACAGGTCAACCAAACAGCATTGTGGTAAACCATTGTTTTATTCCTTAAACATTTTACAAGTGATTTATGTATAAAACATGGCATTGTCTTAATATTGCCCTGCAATTTAAAAGTTACATATTCACCAGCAAAAATTTCCGTTCTCAGCTGAAATTGTGTAAATGTTACCAAAAAACAAAGTCTCACTCAACAAATATTTTCTCCCAGAGTTATCTATTGGTATTCTTTTCAATAAGCATTTAACTCAGTGATATATTCTTGCAGGGTTACATGATGAGCAACAAGGTTGAGGCAGGCCTCTGGATGACCAGGATGTTTACTGTGGTCAGCTCCATTCTCTTCTTTCTGCCTATTGTTGGGTAAGAATTAACTTACCACATAGTTAGTAATCTTTTAAAAACATTAATACAAACATTTCCTATGCTTTGTGAAGTTCTTTTAAATCAGCCTGGACACATATTACAGTATCTACCATAAATTACAACCACAGTCAAGTTTTCAACGTTTTCTGTTAATTTCAAATATTATGCTGCAATGTTTTGTTGTGATTTAATGATGAATCACACTAAAATAATTCTGGTTATATAGCTTATGCCTGTCCTTTATTGGAACAGGAATATCTCTCTCAGATTAAGACACTTCAGGTCATGCCACAAGTTTGACTAAGACACAGGTGTTTAGAGACTTGTTTGTAAGTCAGTGTCAGAATGAATATGATTGTGTAATAATGAAAGTAATTCTTTTATTTTAATGTTGTCTTTCCACAGTGGTCTTCCCTACTCTCATTACAATCGAGCCCTGATCAGTAATGCTGCTACCAGTGCTCTGAGGCTACACCAGCGGCTGCCCAACTTCCAATTTAGTCGAGCCTTCATGGGCGTTTTGTTTGCAGAGGACAGTTGCCATTACCTCTTCTACAGCATCATCTTTCTGAACAGTGCCCCTGTCACAAGTATCCTTAGCAGCCTAATGAAGTATTTATAGTCTGATGTAATTTGTACAACTTAAATGTAACCATTCTACTTTATGACTACCGAAATAGATCGGCTAAATACACTCCAACCACAAATTTTTGTATAATGTCTCTTCTTAAGGTCAAAATATATTATATGTTGGTCAATAGCTTTTCAAAGCTAATGTTATTTGTTGAAAATATTAGATGCAAATGATTTAATCGACAAAAAATAAAGTTTATATTGTGTTTTTGATGTTTTAACACACAGGCATTAATTGTGTTTATAATACACCAGTACACATGTATATATTTTCCATATTTTTTATATAAGTAAATCATGTTTCAAAGTTCTTTTTCTTTTAGCAATTACATGTTGTTACCAGCCGAAAAACAGGGTTAAACATCCTTTTCAAGTTTTGATAAATGTAATTTCTCTAAATCTCACCAAAACATAATGTATTTTTCTTTGAAAATGTGATGTTCTAGAACATTTCCATTGAAGCATCCCCAACTGTGTGGAGCTAACAATCGGACTTGAACCTTTCAATTACTTGGCGCTGTAATTTTAAGACTTAAATGTACCAGTGTGGAATTGAAAAAGCATTCCAGCTTGGTTGCTGAGGCTCTGTGTTCTAATTAGGCAAGCAATTTTAGTCTTCTGCCTTGTTTTTGTTAGTGCAGGGAAATGTAATTTACAGTTTTGTCTTTTAGAAATAAGATTGCCCATTTATTCACACAAAACTACACCATTAGGCGTCCATATTTATAAACCATAACATAAAATGTGACAAAAACATTTGTTTTCCTTGACCTGGTCTCAGTGGTGTTGATACCTATATTCCTGTTTGCTCTTTTGCACGCATGTACATATTCAAAGAACCTTCTAAATGTAAGTATTACTACTTAAGCCTTATAAACTTCATTATTATCTTTTAGAAATTTTAAATACTTGACCTGTGTTGTTTCAACTTTTAATGGCATAACAATTGACCTATGTAAAACCTCCATACTTAGTATAAACCCTGACTGCAGAGTAGGTATTGACCAAGGTGTGGGATGTGGTGTGTGTGATTTCTGGTAGAAAGAAAACCAGCAGGTATTGATACTTAAGAAAGATAGATATACTTAAGAAAGGTAGAAATTGTCTTACCTTTGCTTACCTTTTTTTATTTTTTTGGCATTGCAGCATTAGTTTAAGATATCATGACTGTTTGCAGCGTAATTCCATGTATTGGCATTAATCTATCGTAGAAAAAGTTGTATCATATCTGTTTCAATGAATCAATATCTTCATAAGATTTAAATGATTTTTGATCGGACATGGATTTTGCTACAAACTCATACACTATAAAAAAAAATAATATTGGATAGAGGTGTCAAAAAACAAAATATATACTGTAAAATCCTTGTATTAAGACCACCTTCCATTCTGACTTAAAGTGATCTTAATAGTTGATTATAGTAGTGTGTGTGTGTATAAAGCCAACATTGTTAAAGTAGCAAATTGTCTGCCTTATACATTTATGACAGTTGGCAAGGGTTGTAAAACAAAAACTAAAACACTTCTTTTCACAATGTTTTTAACAAAATTATGCTATGCTATTTATGTTATGAGAATATTTTAACTTATATAAATCATGGATGCAATGAACATTACTTATGATGATCATAATATAATGAATACACTGTTAATCACATGTAAAACTGTCTAATCTCGCAATGACTTGAACTGTTTTCCACACATTTTTCTGTTAATTCGAACTGTAAAGCACTTGAATGTTTTTCTATACCAGTCAATATCACCTAATTGACTAAGGTCACTACTTCCTGTGACTGGTATCCTAGAATGTAAAATGATAACCTGTTGAAGGGCTTTATTTTATTAATTAGTGGATGCAAATCACACCATGGGTGACTTATTGCTCCGGTCAAGGTGGTCACTATTGAGGTCAGATTTTACTTCAGAAATATAATAAATGTTTTATCAGAACTCATCGTTACGCCAGATTAGCAGCATGCTCGATATTGTGGTCTTATTTCCTATTGAACAAAGAAGCGAAATACTTTATACTTTTGAAAATTGGTCTTATATGTATAGATGTAATCGCTTTAGTGGCATGGTCGTCAGGTTGCATTTACTATGAATACTTCTTCCAGCAGTATAGACATACGTTAAAAATACATGTATTCCTTCTTTTTCTTTTTTAGATAATTGGCACCAACTCATTGATGTTCCTGCGTAACCTGCTGGATAAACTTCAAGCTCAACAGATTTCCATTCTGAGGTTTATTGCTTGCTCAGAAATATTCCTCATGCCAGCCATAATCTTCATGGTGTTTAGGTAGGCTCACTTGTCTTCCACCAGCTATTATGGGAGCAGAAAATACAACCTGACTACCATAAAGGACCAGGTTCAAGCATAAGTTACTACATAAGAAATTTGTACAATAATTTATGAGTATCAGTGATAATTTTTGGTGTGCAATTTGCGATTTTAGCACATATTTTTCAAGAAAAATGCATAATTTTAATATATCTGCGCTTAAAAAAGCTCTTAACATAACTGGAACAGTGTTAGTTTATGAAAGGCTTTGAAAACGTTCTGTGACAGTTACTTATATGTTCTAAGGCAAAGTTTTTTAAGTGTTCCATTGAGGCCAGTTTTGAAGTTCTTTCATTTAAAATGGTTTTGCTCAGTGATATTGTAACCAGTTACTGTTACATAATGACTAGTCTCTTGTCTAGTCTTGGTTAATTTTGATTTATATGAATATATAATTTTTTTGTACAATAAATGTACAGTCCACTCGCATTTTCTCGACTACTTTTAAGTCGATTTTCCGTTATCTTGACCAGGTTTGTTAAGTCCCAATTTTGTTCGTTCTTTATCTATAATAAAAATAAATGGTTTATGTCGATCTTTTTATCTCGACAAATTCATTATGTCTACTAGAAAATCTAAGTCCCAAGCTACTAGATTGCTATTTAATGTCACGGTTTATCTCGACTCGCGAAATTATCAGTGGCGACCGCGAGAGGTGTGAATAACATCACGCACTGATCATCACTCGCTGCTAATTGGTGTCGCAAACTGATGCCGTTTACGAGTGTCGTTAAATACTCAACGCTGTTTGCTTCCATACCCAAGCTGAATAAACAAAAGTGTTTATGTAATTAAATGTAATTAGTGTCGTGTCAAAATATGAGCAATTCTGCGAGGTGTATAAATAGCGTTATGCTTTTTAAACCTACGTCAATTTTCATGACTCTCACGACTATGTCTGAATTGTCTTAACCCCAAACGCCTGTCGAACAACCATTTGTAATTTTCACGTAGTGTAAAATTTCCGGTGCTCTAATACTGCAGAGTAACTCCCCTTTAGATTAAGTGTGCCATTAAAGCCACATAGCGACATGAAATATGAAAAAATGAGGCATTTACATTCAGAAAATGAATACAACTCACATGGAGAAATAAATTGAAAATATATATTACAAAAAACAAATGGAAAAAAACGAGTTTAATGTCATTTGTTTTAAAATTAACGATTTGAAGAAAAGAACCAAGGACTAATCCCTTTTCTGAATGTTGAGGTAAACAATAGACATACCCAAATAACACAGCTACTGTTATCTCGACAATCTGATATCTCGACTTAATTTGAAAAGTCCCGACGATATCGAGATAACGAGAGTCGACTGTACATTGTTATTTGTTTTTTATGCGCAAAAATAAAACCTTTGTCAAAGATTATCAAAAAATCTCATTAACTTTGAACAAATCTCATTGTTATCAATATGTGCACTTTCTTTATCTCATATATTTCAAATGAAAAAATATCACTGGAGAATCACAGACAGTGAATGGATCTTTCTTCAGCTGTTCGTCATGTTTTCTGCCAGAAAAAGCACATGCTTTTTTTTATATACTGTTTGTTTGTGACCACTTGAACAAAATAACAAAAGGGGGAGTAGTTACAGATTGCAGAGCTGTTTATTAGTTTTTAATAAATATAAACGTTTAATGGACAAGTTTATCTTATGACTGACATCTGTAACAAAGCATAGCTGAAAATATTCTCATCACTGAGTGGTATGCAAATCCGTGCTGACAAAATGAGAAGCCAATGCCATAAACAAAGATCTAAAGAGATGACTCTCCAACACAGTAGTAATGTATTGATTATAAACATAGAATCATGGAAAGCTATGTAATTGAGGGTTCAGTGATGCCTGTGACATGTAAGATTTGAGGCACAGTTCATTGAAGGTGACTTTATTATATGGTTATAAATATTACTTCGAAAATTTTTTGTATGAATTTATTAATAATAAACCCCATGCCATTGTTATTCTTTTAAGTAAACAATATTAAAAATACCAGTTTCATCAACCAACTTTGGTCCTTGTGTGTTTTTTGTGTCCTTGACTAGAAATAACTAAAAAGCTACATCATGAGAGAGCTGTTGTAACTGTTAAAAACTTATGACATTTATATGTTTTAACATCTGTTTTCTTTTTATACATTTTAGTGGAAAGTGCACCATATTCCATCCATTTGTCTACTATAGATTCCTTTCATTGAGGTATTCATCAAGACGCAATCCATACTGCAGGTATTTCATTTTTATCTACAAGATAAAGGTACAAGGTTTTGTTATGAATAAAGAATATAAAGGTAATGAATGGGAATAACGATTCACAAACTGTTAGATCAGCATTGTCTTTACTATATACCATACTTTATGCCATATTATAGTCGCTGTAAGTTTTAATATATGATATGATATTCAGTAGTGATCATTTCATAGTGATACAAACATTAAATCCATAATTCTAACTGGTAAAGTTTTGTTTTGCTTGTTGTTTTTATATACACTGCAGTGACCAGTTATGATCATTATAGCGGCTTTGTGGTTGAGGAAGGCAATAGACAAGTGTCTGGGTAGAAGCACTGGCACACTGCAAGTCATCTGGAAGACCTTCCCACATTAAGTTCATGCCCCAAACGGGACTCGAACCGCGGCAGTGAAAAGCTAAGCAGTATACAGTGAAAAGCTAAGCAGTCAGAAGAGTTACAAAGAAGCAAATCTACCACTCTGCAACAGGCACCTTTGACTTGATATAGAGTCCTGATAATTTAGTTGTAGTTAGTGGTAGTATCCCATGATATATTGTATTCTTATTTTCCTCTGCAGGACCTTGTTCTACGAGCTCCGACTGACTATTGAACATTTGTACAGCAAACCCCAATGTCCAGCCTTCGTTAGGAATGTTCTTATCAAATCTGTCGCTGTTGTGAGCAGACTTGCACCCCAGACTGTTGTTCAGTGATCAGGGAAGACGACTGAAGAGATAACAACTGTCAGGAAACCATGGGTTATGTCCCTTTGTTGTTTCTTCAATAAAATAACAATTTAGGATGTATCATAGACATAAGGTATAGGAATCAGTTAATTGATCAAATGAGAAAGGGTCAAACCCATTTTAGAGACATGGTTGCAAAACGGATTAAGTTAGTATTGATGTTTTATCAAATTGAACAAAAAAAATATCACAATATTCTGTTAATATTAAAATGATGTCTTGTATTTAGATTAGTATTGGCTATCAGCCCTTCACCCCATGGGTTTGAGTCCATTTCGGGTGAAAACTTTAACATGAGGGGATCTTCCAGCTGACCAGTGGTGTACCAGTGGGTTTACCTGGACATATTTGTGGGGTTTTACTCCATCAATAAATAACTGAACATCTCCGGTATAACCATTACTGTGTTGGTGAAATGTAACCACAGCAAAAAGCAAACAGTAATGGATGCAATAGTTGAAGATTGATAAGATAGTTTGGGTTGCTTACTTTTTGAAGAGGTTGTCTTGATATGTTTTGCTGTCCAGCTATGTGATGTGATGTAAACTTGTTACCGGAGCTGCAGATGTCAATCTGTGTTGATGTAGCAATATATCTCATCATTTTCAACTAAATCTTTGTTACTCATTAGAATTTGTCCGGGGTGAGATTCTGTCCAGCCCCTTTGGGACAGTTCTAGTGAGACCCGACTATATAGGTTTAACTGAGAAATATCCAAGATTTTTTATGAGCAGCATGCTTCAGCTGAAGCTCTTGAAGAAAATATGTTTTAGATATGAAAGTTTGTATAACAAATTCATTGTTCAGTCATCACTGTACATATTGTCTTCAGAAGCACTTAATGTACCATATTTTCATGTACTAGGATTGGTTGTCTGTAATCTACATGCAACTAACTAGATGTAAATGACCAGCTTTTAATATAAAGCAAGTTGCATCCACTTGCAGTGCAATTGCTCATGAGAGCCTAACACTGTTTTCCATCTTTTACATGTTGCATTTTTAAAGGGTCAATTAACCCTTATCTTTCATATCAAATCCTAATTTATTTGGACACTATTTTAGTTAAGACAAAGTAATGTCCATTAATTCCTGTTTTGGTGTTGGTATAAAAGCCAAAATATCATTATACATTGATGAGGCTTTGTAGATATTCTTGGATAGTGAACGGATATTGATAAATTTGGGGTACAAAACTAGTTGATGGTTTATTTCCATATGTGTATATGATCAACAGTATCTAACAGCATGTAATTTTTAAATACACAATAAACATTTGTGTTTTTTAATATCTTAAAGTACAAAATCAACATAGGTGTTATTTTAAATCTAAAATACATAAGAACATTTTGGTGTTAATTCTAAAATACAAAATGAACATTGGTTTTATTTTAATTGTAAACTACAAAATGAACCTTGTTATTTTAATTCTTAAGTATGAATTTTGATGCTACATATATTTTTATCCTAAAATATAAAAATAAACATTGGTATTATTTTAATTCTAAAAGTAAAAAAAAAGAACTGATGTTATTTTTATTGCAAAATGCAAAAATAAAAACTATTGATGTTATACCATTGGCCCATTGAATTTGTTGCATCCGGATAGGGATTTACCTGAGACACCTTGTATTTGGCTTCCTGTTTTAGTTACTTAATAAACAGATGATTATATTAGCCAAACAAAACTAAAGTCGACAATACCCTTGCAAAATTTGAGCATTGAAGTAAATTTGTACATAGAATTGTTTGAATTATTCATATCATTTATTTTTCATTTGTTTGTTAATTCAAAGTCAGCCTGATAGTGGTGGCAAGATATTAATCATGTTTATAACATTGTCTTGCAGTTGCACATTGTTAAGAGCATCATGTAAAACATTGTTTACATCTCATTACAAATTTTATTGTGAGACATTTATCATATGGCCTCTTTATTAAGTTGGGTTTTTTTTAATAAAAACGTAGGTACAAGTAAGCATAATTACAATCACAAAACACCTGCCCACTGCTGTCTTAGCATCTTTTATTTATTTTTTTATTTAATTTCTTTAAACAATTAAACTACAAATTCATCAATAAAACATATCATGTCAAGAAAATTACATGTTTGTTCTATATTTAGATGTTTATGAACAGCAAGGAAGGCGGTGAATAGTGTGTATGCAAATGGGTCATAATATGTCCGTAGGGTAAATACTGATTGGAATGTACATGGATGTAATAAAGCCTGGTATTAATGACTAATTATACAGTTTGAATATAAAGTTGTGTTCATTGCATTATGTCTAGGAAAATTTTATTTCTAGTTATGTTCAATTTTTACTCATTTATTTAAAAGAAAAATATGATTTTTGTATTTATTATCTTATGTTTATACTGTCTAGTAGACTTTATAGAGACCTTAAAATGTGTGGGTGTGGCTGTAAGTTATTTTTCTACATTCCTTAATAGTTTTAAACATCATAGATTTTCATGTTTTATTTCCCTCTCCCCTCAATAATTAATCTGATTAAACATAACCAGAAACACATTGTTACAGTAATGAACATGTTGGTTTGTATTTTGGAGGACAGTCCATCAGCATACAAATATTTTATAGGTAATTACCATGTTTGAGTTAAGTTTATAGCATATGTACTGGTTTGTATTAAAGGTTATTAACTCTAAATTCTCTTTCTTATACTGTAGTTGAGTGGATTGTCATAATTAATACCTACTAGAAAGAAAGAAAATATCTGAGTAACTTTTCAAGAGACCCTAAGTAATAGATGTTTTAAGAATTACCTCACTGACAAATATATCACCCATATGCATCGAACAAATGCTCGAATTATGTAAGACTTTGTGTGGAAAACGCAGTTTAAATCACGTGGTAACTTACTATTTGGCCACATTGGCAAGGTGTAAAATATTGGTACTTGTTTAACTGTGTTGTCATCTTGATCATGCCATGTTCTCATAACCTTTCTTTTATTTTTTACTTTCCATAATCTGGGTATGTTTTGTATGTGTGTTTTGTGTAAATCTCGTTTGACGAAATAAAAGATTGAATAACAAAATTGAGCTTCATTTACGAAATACCAGGTATGGTCCAAAAATCCGCGGTTAAATATTTAAAACAAAAATAATGATGCATAATCAGAATTTAGACAAAATTGAGATATATAATTGCTGAGTTAGTTAGATAACAGAATATCAAAAAAGTATAAAATAACATTACTAAAATATGTTGCCATAGTTACCCCTGTTCTGATTTGTGGGCCAAACCAAAGCAAGTATTTAAATAACTTAAACAAAAGCTACATATATAAGTATTGTCTTCGCGGGAAAACAAAAATTACCCTGACTTTTGAACACCTCATTTTTCACTAGAAAATCATTTAGTTATAAGTACCTTGTTTACATAAACTTAAGCCTTCAAAGCCAGTAACAGAGTGGTGTTATATGTATGCTTTAATTCCTTTCGAACATCATAATGTTAAACCATTTTCGGCACGTGTGGTGTACCAAAGATTTAACGTTTGTAATCCCGAAGTCATAGGATGATACAATAAATTGGGAACGTTCTATCAAATTTATCTGCAAGTTCATGGATCACCCTCGTATTTGTAATTAATTTGTAAACTGGTTATTTTTGACGGGGATGATCAACAGTTCAATTATTGTTAATGATTGTGCATGATATGCTTGATAAAATAATTATCGTTCAAGGCATTTATATCTGAATTTACGTTCTTTATAACAGCTATTGTAAAAAGGTTTGGGCTTAAATAGTTTACAAAGGATTAAAAAAAGGTGATTTGGGTTGCAAGATATATACTTGTAACAGAATAATTGTTTGTTGTAATGATGTCTTTTTTCTCCTGTGGAATGACCACAGATTTATAGAAATAGTTAACGGTCAGGGATGGATCCGGAGTGGGGGCTGAGATGCATCCCTCCCCCCCCCCCCCCCTCCCGTCCCAAACCAGGTAAAGGAGTAGAGTTGTGAAACACATACGTGTAAGCTTAAAAATACTATGCTCTTAAAGTAAGTTTTTTTCCATTGACTGCTTACGTCTAAGTAAGGGTCCTTTACTGTGTGAATATATATCTAGTACTGCGATAAAGTTGAATGGATTTTTAGTCATACCCACCCACCACCCACTCCAGCAACCAACATTTTCTGGATCCGCCCCTGTAAACGGATATGCTCATTAGTCGTTACTCTATTGGTTTGGAGGTTTTTGCAAGGGCATTGCAGGTCAGTTTCTTCCATGTGGGTAGATATTTCGTATATACATACCATAATATGTCACCACGGAGACAGCTTCCAACAACAACTTGGAAGTCAGTTTTTTATTTTAATAAGAATACCGGAAATTTGTTAATATTACATACACATAAGATAATATTAAACCTTAAATGGTGAAAACATTAGTTATATAAAATATAAGAAAATATCTACAGACATTGGATACATGTTAAATAAGAAAATAGGCAATTGATTCACCACACATTTGAAGAAGAAAACGTTTTTGTAAATGCCTCCTTAAAAAAAGGTATCCGAAAGTTTGGACCAAAATGTCTTTTTCTCAAATAACTCAATAGGTCATTGCTACCTGAAAAGGTCAGCAAATGCTGCTCATTGATGCCATAGGTCTGTGTGAACAGTCGAGCATAAATCACCAGTCCTCATTGCCAACAGGTATTTCATATCCGAGACACACTGCAGAGATAGCTGTTTCTTACCTTAGAAAACCACATGACCACTTACTATCGAGATCACCTTATATAGTCTAGTCATCCGGGTTATCCGCTCTGACGTTGATATCTATTTAAGCAGGGACCACTATCGAGCTTTTAAACAGATGGAAAGAAGAGACATTCAGAGTGATGCTCCTGCGATTAGTTCTGTCTAACTATTCAGTTAGCGTTCAAAATCGTATTTATTAAGACTAAAGTATGGGTTATACAAAAATAATGCCCAAATTTCCCAACGCAGTGGTTCGATACTGTTATATGTATTTTATATAGGCAAACTATCTGATACCACCATTAAAGGAAATTGTTCGAAATAACAACTCTGCCGTGTCTAACTGATAGTTGTCTAATCCAATTTTAATAGAAAGGAAGCGAGAATCGATGCATGTTCTCACTCAAATGTACAAATGTATATGAAATCTTCCAATTATATTCACTTCAGATATGACGTTACATGTTCCATCATCGACAATATTTTAAGCCACCCTTGTAGTCGTCAAGTCCCGGGTATTCTTTTTCCTGGCCACACGTCGTAATGACCATCAAAAACCTATGGACCCATGTTCGGGCGGCCATTACTGGGACTCGATAGTCGACTGTATGACTCTTGACCCTCCTGGGCAGCGGTTAATCCCTGGGTCACGTGGACACTCAGTTGATGACATGAGGTTTGAGGCTAGGTACGGTGACTTTTGGAGCGTTCAAGGGTTTCCGGCCATCCGCCCCTGGACAATACAACGGTCGATAACTCGATCGGGTAGAGGCTCGATATTTAGATACAGTTCCGTAACGATATTGACGCGCTTCGTCATTTACTCGTTGCATCCTTTGATACAACAATAATGAATCCAGAAGCAGGTGAATTTTGTGGATCGTTCGGGAGTGGCGATTTTTTCAACGAGTAATTGCCATGCTTCAGCAAATGCTTCCAAATAGTATTTATGTACAACATTCGATGTCACATGACTATGTTGTACACTGAGAATTTCAATAGTTTTAACAGCAATTCCACATGTGGTGTTTATACGTGTACAAAGTATGTTTAAACAAACAATCAACACAATTGAGGGGGAAACTGGGAGCTTTTATTTCTAACTACGCTCCAATACTTATACAGCAAGCGCGCTTAATTGCTGTGGTATCATTATATTCCGCGCATGTTTAAAATTGCGCATATATCGTGTTATGGTAAAAGTGGTGATTTGAAACATAGCCAAACAACATAATTTAATAACATATCTTAGTAGAAATATACAACTGCGTGAATATATGCCTGCTCGAATCTATTCTTGCAGCTTTAGCGTGACCATTCGTCTCCGCGAAATTATATGATACCACAGTAAAGACAAATACCTACAAAACGTGTATCTCAATTCAGAAGTGCATGTAAGTGCGCCGAGTTATATAATCATACAAAATATATAAGCGCATACAAATAATACACACAAAGGTATATCAAATAATCAGGTGATACAGAAATGTGTTTCTGTAAAGTTATCGTCCGCGCAACAAGGGAAAATATGTCATATATAACAACAATAAAAGGGGAGAGTGGGTGGGAAAGAAAATCTTCCAGTTATTGCAACAAACAAGCGCGCACTGCAGCTAGCATACGGTCGGCCGGAGCCAAAACTCTGGGAGTCCCAGGGGACATGTCATCTGACCATGACGCTAAGATGCGCCGCTTGATTGGTTGTCTAAACGAAATTAAGAAACTTAATTCTATATATCTATCTTAGTTACAAGCGAAAAATATTGTGATCGAACAATGTAATCGAAAATGGAGCACTGGTGGTAAAACAGCGGTACTAACGCGCCGATACTATCAGACAACTATTTTATCATTTTATTATTCAAAATATTTACAATAAATAAATCCATCGCTACAACACTTTCAATTAAGAAATACTTTGGGGCCTTTTTATTATAATAGTCATGATTTTTAAAAAAAATATTTGCTGTACTTTTGCTTTTGACAGTGTAAGTATACACTTACAAATCACAATGCCACAATAAATCTCAAGCGAAACATACCGGAAACTTGCATGCTGGGATGTCAACAACAACGCCATTCCAGGAAAAATAAAATAACAAAGTAACATATCCTATAATATTAAGATTTAAATAGGCTTTAAAAACTTGATGACACAAATGCTTTAATCCATCGGACAGGCAATCAGCCCAAGGTGGGGATACTTACTGTGCGGCTCGATTAAACAGTAGGTGTTTAGACTTAAATCTAGTAGACAGATCAGACTTAATCTAGTGGTTAGGTCGCAGACAGGGGGTATCTATTACCTTAATATTTGAAGTGTACGATCCATCATTAGTAGGCAATAACTAAAATTAAGATATAATATAGAATTGAACAAACTAAAACTCAACGACAAATATCTGTATAAATACTTGCTTTTTTCCCGTTAATGGTCATTTTACCATTTATATATCATGTGTTATAGAGGCTTTAGTTAGAACGAAAAAAAAAAAAAAAGAAAGCGAAAATTGTGACATACCAGCCGCAGTCATCAGACTTCCAATGCAGGAAGTGTGCTAAAGACTGCCATTCACGGATCGGCCTGCTTAGCCACAGCCGACGCTGTTCATCATCAAATTGACCACAACCGGGCACATCCATTGTCTATCTAGACAGACGGAGCCACTGAACTGACTGACTGAGTTAGAACGACGACGGGGCTGACGACAACGCCGATCAGAAGTGTCGCCAACTCCCATTTGAAAAAAAAGAATATCATAATATGCATTTCTTTTCGGAATTTTAAAACTTGATGACACAAATGCTTTTATCCACATAAGCAAGAAATAATTGTGTACTTTTTAGCGTATTCTGGCAATGTATGGTGCGATACTTTCTTCGGACCTTCAATTCAACAGTTGTAATGCAGTAACTCTGCGTGATTCACGTACATGTATAAGCTTTGTTTATTTGAGTGTTTAACATTTAAAACATGCAATAGATATAGAGGCATTCAAAAGTGCTTGTTTCTTTCATATTTTGCGTATATTTCCATCTGTGTTAATACTAATTTGGTATGTAGATGTTAACTGTACATAGCACTGGAAAGAAACTAATAGTCAGCCTAAACTTAACGTCTAATTTTATTGATACAGATTTTATTCAAATATTAAAAGACAAAAGTACACTATTGTCTTATCTTAAAAAGAACCGCAGTTAATCGATAGTTTAATAACAATCAATGTTCTTGTTACGAGTACATGATCCCATCTATGAAAATTGCTGTGGCGCAAATGGTAGAGCAAATTATGAAAATGCCGGGGGCGCCGGTGGCCCAGCGTTAAGTGTCGCTGACTGGTACCTCCTCGGCCCCTTAGCGCGTGGGTTCGAGTCCTGGGAGGTTTCATATGGGGAGGTTTTCCAGCTAACCTGCGATGCGCGAATGGGTCTACCCAGACAAAAGCATGTGGTTTTCTTCCACCAATAATTAACTGGACGTCACCAACATGATCATAATTGTGTCGGCGCAATGGTAAATAAGGAGATGAAGAAAAAAAGAAGAAAATTACTGTTTTGATATCGTGCTGTATAAATTACCAATAAAGAATTTTGGCATGTATAAATTGTCGGCGTTGAGCTATTATGCCTCTTATATTGCCGACTTGGAGTTGACAGCAGTTTGCATCGCCTACCTGAAGTAATTCTGCCGACATGGAGTTATTATTGACCAAATAAAATTATGTTTGAGTATAATAACTAGAAACTAAATGTCTGTAATTTATTCGTCATATTGGCTGGGTAAAAGGAAAGAGCAACTGATGGGCAAGAGTAATACAGGTGTTAAATGAACTCGCATTGTATATAATCTAAGAAACAATGACCAAAATCAGCAAGAAGTGATGTGTTTACTAAGGTCGAAGGTAACCTATATATATATATGTACATTCTAAACTGCATCAGATTATCACCAAAGCAGTCGAGAAACATGTTTATGTTGATTGACATATTAAACTTTTTGTCTTTCAGTTTCATATGTACTTTCGTAAATGACAATTCATATTTTGATAGATAAATTCGTCGATAAAACCCATCGGGTTGCTGATTCTGTGGAGTTACTTTTAATTGAAAGTTAATTTAAATGTAAATATGTTCATTAATGATATAACAAATTCTTCTGATGTCAAAAATTAATCGTCGCACCAAGAAAATAATTTTGTTCTATATGGAAAAAAGAATGAATTTCGTAATTATGTAAACAAGCAAAATCGAATATGTAGCCCGATTTCCCGGTGCGACTCTCATTTGTTTAAACTTAAAGAAACCGTTTCGTACTCGTATGTCATAATTATAATGTTAAAAGTACGCGTGCAGAACTTGTGTAAAAATATTCGATGAATTTTTAATAGTGACTTGTTATCTGGGCTATTTATGCAACAATTTAGCCAGTAACGTTCATAGTTTTGGGAAAGCGTGGTTTAATGCGTTATTTAAAACACTATTTGAACAATTTACTGAGCCACGGATCAAACACAAATTCTAACTGTTGCCACACGCGAGTCTTCTTTATCAATGTCTGCTGCCTTTAGGATGTTGCTGTTGTTTTTGTTATTTTTAAAGAAAGATATTTGACTGGTTGATTTATCATGCAAACATGATCTAATCTAGTTGTTTTCAGGTAACAAATGAAAAAACTAAAGATAATTGGAAAAAATAGTTGCTAAATCCCCTGCTGTCTTGTTTTGTCTTTACAACTCGGATTGGATAACTCGTTTTTATTGTTGATTGATGAAAGATATTGTTTTATGACCCTGTGTGTATATTGAGCCACTGATCAGTGTGATCACTAGTCACGTGAAGTAATTTACAACCCTGACATCAACCCGCACGTGCCGAATCGGCAACAACATCCGGAAACTTATGGCGCTATGTTCTTTGATGCGGCGACTTCAGAACGTCACTACTATATGCTTTATACGTACCCCCACCCCCACACTCGACCCAGTTCAATCAGAAAAATACATTTAGCGAATATACTTATTGAAAGTATAATTAAAAATTAGACTCAATTAAACTACATCACTAAACATAACGGAAGTAAAAATAGACAAACCCATGATGGTGAAGGTCTTCATCACATGAAGAAATAGAACGCCGGAAAAATACCATTAAAAATGACTTGCCGGTATAACCAACTTGATGACACAAATACCTTAATCCGTCGGACAGGATACAGTTGTGTTGCAATCAGCACAAACTGGAGTATGGTGTGATGAATCTATGGATGTTCTTAAGACTAATCCATTGGTTTTGGTGAAATAATGGAGCTGTTTTAGATGGCAATAATTGTGCAATCACCATTCTCAAAATGTAATGAATCCAATTGCAACTTATCGCAGCTTATGTTTCTGTCCATTTTAATCGCTGGTGGTGGGGGGGGGGGGGGGGGGGGGGGGGGGGGACCATAACTATGACAGTCACAGTTAATAATCTCCAGAATGTCAAAAAGCAGTTTTATCATTTAAAACAGGTCATGAAGCAATTATTATTTTCTTAAAACGTTCTAATAATTTTGCCAATTCGAAGACTTGATTTTTGTTTACAATTGTTTTTAATGATGTTATTATGATTACTCTAAATTCAACCATAACAAAAAATATGTACGTGTCCGTCTGTAAACATGTTTTGTTTGGTTTTGGTTTTTGTGTGGGTTTTTTTTTTTGTCCTCGGATTTTTTTTTATCATTACCCAAATGTTAGAAGGATAAATTTAACTATGGCATTAAAGCACTTTTAACTGCTAATGTTGTACAATCATATATGTAGAAAACTAATATTTATGCAAGCTTGAGGTTGAGCGGGTACCTTATATATTTGGTTTGTTGCTTTTAGCACCTAACTTGTTTCTTTCTTTCTGCTTATGTAAAGAATGGAATAAAACCACATAAAAATACATGATGCATATTGGAACACAGTGTCATATATTTTCATCTTTATTGTGATTTACATGACAAGTTGATTTTTTACATGTATTAGATTTTGTTGGTAACTAAGTGTGTTGATGAAACTGCTATCCTCATTAGAATTAATGATTGTATTGCCTTTGTATACCATTTTGATAGTGATTGTCTTTAAGTGCTCTAAGTTGTTAAAATTGTACACGAAAATTATATTCTTATTATAAGACAACTGTGGAACAAAAGACAAAATCCGTTCTATTTTTCTTGTCGCAGTTTACGTTAAGAACATGCTTGAAAAATTGCAAACTTAATTATCGCTAGATGAAAGGTTATGTTTTATTACTCTGTGTATATCTTTAGTCACTGATCACTAGTCCCAAGGCATATTTATGACCCTCTCCCCGTCTCGCACGTGACAGACGGTAGCAACATCCGGGACTTGAGACTGTGATTCTTTGGTGCGGCTACTTCAGAAGACAGCGTTATTTCTATATCATATGATCTCTTTAATTGGAGTGTGGACATTTTGCGCACTGTAAACGCGTTGAGTATGCAAGTACCAGGTATCACTATGCGATAAAACATACGATATTGGATCTTTGAATACGATATTTGTGACTGATACCTTGTACTATTGTGCCCTTCTTGACATGACAGATACGAGTGCTAGTTCATAGCTATTTTTATCATAATTATTTAAGCAAACAAAAATATAAAAATAAAAGAGATCGTTTATATATTTAAATAGCTGACACTTTTAGTGGGCGTTTTCTGATGGGTTTTTATATTATTTCTTTAGAACTTTAATTAAAATTATACGTTCTCTTTTTGTCAAAATTCATTAAAACCTCTTGAATATGCCATAAGTTGTTATATGGTCTATTGTTTTCAAAAAGTCGGTTTGTTATTTTGTTTAAAGCCAGTACTCAGCGAAATTGAAAAAGTTGAGTTGTATTTTGCATAATACCGTTTTTTAAATCAAAGAAAACATTGCTTTATGGGAATACTGTAACAATGACTTGGAATTCGAATGTTATCTTGGCTTGACAGTTGTGCTATGTCCCCGTAAGGCCCTTGTACAGTGTCATATCACCATGAAAATGGACAGATGGCGATTTAAGCGACCAGATTCGCTGCATAGATGTGCATTATGCACATTATTCCGCCATAACGCCCCTTTCGGCCATCTTTTCTCCATCTTTGCCAGCTATTACGTCATCAAACAAGCGTCACGGCACGCGACCACGTGAGTGGGTGCCTAGGCGCGGAGAATGGTGCACGAGTTGCTGCGATGTCCGAACCATTGTCATCTGATGGACATCAAAGTACAATCAAGTTCCTTCGACCATTCATAAGACGCTGCGATCACCGGTAATGAACCGGTGAACAAGTTTTAATTAGATTGTGAAGAAACGGCCCCTCCATGAGCCCAATATTTTCCTTCCATTACGCCTCCTTGCTCGTCCAACAATCGAGCTCATCCCTCAGGCGACGCCCGCTGCGCAACTCTGACGAAACATAACCTTTAACTCTCAATGAAAGACAGATTAAAGGGTCATTCCAAAGGTTGCCATTAGCAATTGAGTCAAATAGACCCCGCGTGGCATTGAAAACAGAAATTGGCTTGTTAGCTTTGGAAAATACAAATTGTTTGACGGTGACGAACATCGGGTCGCCCGTGCAAGTGTCACCGCGCTCCCTCCTACGGGCGGATGTTCGAACTGGCCCTTTGACCCGACACCCAGGTCTAGATCCTTGCTTGGTCACCGGACATTGCACGGATAACACGACTAAGAACATACTATGGGTGTGCTATTGTGAGGCGTGGGTGTCGAACTATTCATTCGGCCCTTTTGATGCATGGAATATAAAAGTCATGAACAATATAGTTGAAATATCAAAACATACATAAATCACATAAAAGAAATTATATAACAAAGCGTGCATAAGTAAATAAAAAACAAACATTCGTTTTTCTTTTTATCAAAACCGGACTGTTATTTAAAACGTTGTATATTTCCACTTATTTGCTAGTATACATATATCTTATAATGCCCAGCCCGGCCTGAAAATACTTTATTTTATTATGTTCATTTTAAACTCATTAATTGCCGTACGTTATCTAATATAATTCTCTCTTGGGTGGCTTTCTCCTGGCCTGCTAGATACGAGATGATAGGCAGTGATCCAGATCGTTCCATGCAGGAACTCTTGCGGTATGTTATTGCTGATTGTAGTTGTTAGAAAATAACTAACAATGTATATTGTTTATTTATATATGAGACTAGTTTATGGTTACAGCTTAATGAGGTTTCATGAATAAAGATGATATTAGGGAGTAAAATTACAAGGAAGTACAGCTTCTATGGTCTCTATGGTTTGTTCTGTTTTGGTCTTTAGCAGTAAAATACAAATATATACATGTATTATGTCATGTAATAAATAACTACTTGCATGAATGTAATTGCTAGAATTACGATTATTTACCACAGTGCTTTCTTCATTAAATACTAGTTTTATCTTTTATATGTCATCGGACTAGTGAGTAAAAAAAACGTCGGTAGATCACCTGATGAATAATTGTCCACGAATATCTTCACCACACAATTCTTGGTTACGCTTGTTGCTCGTTGAAATGGCAAATGTCTTCATCTATGCAAATACAGACTGTAGATTTCAAACACGATGTTTTTATTCTTATTGATTTTATGATTATCTAATGTGTTATTGAAAATATTCATGTAGAGAATTTCAACAAGTTTACCATCTGGCTACAGTAATAAATATAATATTCAAAACCAATTAATATCATATAATTTTAGTATTCGTTGATAAAATTACCAACATATCTGTGTTTAAACTGTATTGATTTAACCAAAACATATCTTTCGCATCGTTTTATTTCTTCTTTCTGAAATATTTTCTAGAAGGTCGTCGTCAAATGGTTTTGTCTACCCTCGCCTTTCACCCATAAGAAAGAATGAGACATGGCCGCAGTACATATTAGTCGCTAATAAACACACAAAACATGCAGCATGTATTATATACCCCATATACTTAGTTGTGAAAAATATCCACTTGTATAAACGATTACGTTAATTGTTCCACTCTTCTCACTTTAAGTGTTTTTGTTGATTTTCCTTTGATAATACCGCTCAATTAGGAGTATCGATGTTTATCGCATGGTTATCGCACGGGTAGACCCCTAGCGCCCTCTACATGAGCAGTTGTTCTAAAGTTATTTGTATACACAAACTTGTGAAGATCCACTATAGATGGACATCGATTATCGGCCGAGATGAAAAAGATAAGTCAAAGTTGTCTAATAAAAATGTATGATGTTTATCAAGCAAATTTCGCGGAATGCGACAAGAAACTGTATCTTTCACACAAACATGCGGGACGCGTGAACGCTAGCACGTTACCTGTACCCTGGGAGGCACATTGTGATGTGTATATGTTGTTGAGCAATTTGTTCCAGTTGATGTGTTTGCACAAAAATTAAAACATGACAAATTATCGAAATTTTTATCTTAGATAAGAATTAAATTATTTACTGGATAGATTACATTTTGGGTGTTGCGATATTATGAATGGATATGAAAATAAACCCTGTATATAATTATTATTATTATTATTATAATAATTATTATTATTATTATTATTATTATTATTATTATTATTATTATTATTATTATTATTATTATTATTATTATTATTATTATTATTATTATTATTATTATTATTTTATTATTATTATCATTATCATCATTATTGATTTCTCCCTTCCCTTTTAATTACCTTTTAAAGAATAACATGTATTGACATTTTTAAATAGTTCTTTATATCAAAGTAGAGAATTCCTACTTTAAGTTAATTCATGCGAATATAATAAGCAAGCTGCTGTGTTATATTTTTTATGAAAAGTTTGGGGAAAGAACTCGTCAATTAAGTCTGTCTATGACGCCGTTCATTCTCCAACAACTACCTCGTCACCGACAGAACCAAAGACGCTAGAATTAACATATCCATATCTTACTTTTTCCGATTTACAATTCCGAGTTTTAATTGTTTGGATTGATCCAATAATAATCAGTGCGAGAACCAATTAAGATTAATCCGACCTCTCAATTTAATCCAGCGTCTCCTACAAGTATACCATGGAGTTTGCACCTCGAAGTGATTGGTTTAAAATGTTTCCTGTATTGCGGATTAGAGAATTTGTGTCATCACTTCTAGCCTTAAAGGAACAACACCATAAACTATTAGGGGTTTTATGAGTTAACAATAGAGTGTAGCACACTTTAAAAGTATGACACGTCCTATTGAAAGTTGATGTTAAACACATGTATTCAACAAGGCTTTACTGACTCATTCGACTATAGTGTCCCTGCAAATCCAATCAAAAGTCACAAAAGTATCAATCGATGAAATATGTAGAATAAATAGTATACTTCGTAGTCCAGTGGCTTAATAATCACGAAAGTCATTTATAAGACTAGATAAGATAACATTTATTTCCAGTAGGCACGATTTCAACAAATAAAATAAGCTTTAAATATGTATTTACAAATGAATGCACTAAAAAATTATATTTATTTATCTGTACAATGTGTTTTCCCTTTATGTTCACATGCAGAACTTTTTTTCTACTGTGCGCCACTTTGTTAATCAGTTTTCGAATTGAAAAACTATTACTATTCACCACGCTAAATTGTTTTGAAGATGTTTTGTCTTTTGTTTGTTTGTTTGTGTGTGTTTTTTCTGCTGTTTGTTCGTTGTTATATGCAATCAATTACATGCCTTTACGATTTTTCGTATTAAAAATAATAACACCAACATGTGTACTGATCTTAAACTTATACTTGCATAGTATACATATACATAGTGGCTGAAACATAAAATCATCTAATTTACACGTCTTCTAATTAGGAGATCATATGGCACGAAGATAAACGCGTTCTTCTGAAGTCGCCGCATCATAGATCACAACCCTTTAAGTTCCGGTTGTTGCTACCGACCATGCACGTGCGGGACGTTGCCGGGTCATAAATTATGTCTTGTGGCTGGTAATCAGTGGCTCAATATATACACAGGGTCATAAAACAATAGCTTTCATCTCCTCACAATTAATGCTATATTTCAGATAATCAGTGGCTCAATATATACACAGGGTCATAAAACAATAGCTTTCATCTCCTCACAATTAATGCTATATTTCAGATAATCAGTGGCTCAATATATACACAGGGTCATAAAACAATAGCTTTCATCTCCTCGCAATTTATGCTATATTCCAATCACCGCTGTAACTAAGCGGGATGCACAAAGCTTTTTCGATGTTTTGTTGTTGTCTCGGATGGGCGTGTTGGGTCCAATATAAAGATTGTGATG
Source organism: Sinonovacula constricta (assembly GCA_007844125.1). Lineage (NCBI taxonomy): Eukaryota > Metazoa > Mollusca > Bivalvia > Cardiida > Solecurtidae > Sinonovacula > Sinonovacula constricta. The sequence goes on from CM017558.1 coordinate 78,923,330, forward strand.
TGCCTAATTATTAAGTTCAAAATTATTCAATATGAATTTAGTTTGTTTAAACAGATTCAAGCAACGCGTCATTAACTTTGTTACTTATTTGATTACACGTCCGTTTACTTTTGTTCGAAATGGGGCGGTTATTTCTTCCTGAACGCATGGTGCAGCAGAAGTAATTTATTGAGCGATCGATCGGTTTGAATCTTATTTAAGGATAATTTAAAATATGTTTAAAATGTTCAAGCAAATATACAATTCCTATTTTATCTGGTTACCTTACCTGAAGTTATAAGTTGTATTATCTCACACAAAAAACGTCGCTAAATCCACTTTTCAACCTTTTCAAAACCAGAAGAAGGTTCTTACCGCACACTGACTAATGTTATTCTACTGGTGGCCAAATACTCCTTACACGTTTCTGTAATTTTAACAAACCGAATGTCCGTATGTTTATGTCTTTTAATGCTTCTGTGATATTGTGCTGCACAATTTATAGTTGTTCTTCTCTTCGTGCGATATAACTTCAGCACAGCCACGAATAGCATTATTTTGTTTGCTTATTTTGCTAGTTATTTTGTTGTTGTTTTGTCATTTTTAGTTTTCTTTCTGCATAACTATTTCCGCCATAATCACATGTGATTTTTTTTCTATTTTTTTTCATTCATTGAGAATGTACTTTATGTGATACAGCGAAAATATAGTATCTGTTCTATAATACTGATTTTCAAAGCAATCTTAAAAGAGTTCATACATACTTATTATTATTCTGCCTGTTCTTCAGTAAGTGAACAATTAATATCAAATATATTAACACACATACGTTTTTCATTTTTTTATACATATTAAGGCCCATGTTCTTGTACTATCTTGCTTTGTTCACAAAATATCTGTCTTCTTGCTAATCTGATTTATTTGCAAAACTTCTTGAAACAATTGGAAAGGCGTCGTGTAAGTGGTATGATGGTGCTGCATTATTTTTAATTAAAGTTTTAGTTAAAGTTAAGTTTATTTTATCGGATAAAACAACAAAACATCATAAGTTATGTTTCACTCCTATACGATTGTTTGAAAACTTCAACAAAGTTACAGAGTTTGCTTATATGTTTTTTATTTATCTGAAATACTAACTGTATACGGAAGTTCAACACCATACAATTATTTTTACGATTCGTTCACGGAATATATATATACATATATATGTACACACACACAATTATTGTGAAAATAATTACTGTTCCAACCTTTATTTCAGCAACTTCGAAAAGTGTACGTGAGAAGGATTTATTCACCACCATGCTTTAATGCTCAATGTAATTGAACTCCACATAACTGTATCATATTAAAGACATAAAAGTCGGATATAATCCGTGTAATTAGGTGTTTACCCGGTAGAGAAATTTAACATAATGTCGAATATTTCTATTTTCTTTTAAAATATACAGGTAAAAAATAATCAGGAAGTGTTTTTGCTGATATACATGAAATTCATATTGAAAATTACCAAACATATGCTTGTTTAACGTTTAAATCTGAAAGGTCTGAATATTTGAAGACCTTTTTCTTTTCTGATGGAAAAAAAAGAGTTAAATGCATAATTATGGTTTAAAAACTTGTAAAACTGTTCGTGTCGAGGGTTTTATGGGGCTGCAGTACTTTATTGCACATTGAAGATGCGATACCACATTGGCACATCAGTATGGTCAACAGGTGGACGATGGTCAATCTATCAGATTGGCCAGCCACTGACCGCTACTGCATTACGTCACCTTGCGAGGCCATCAGCCAATCACATTACTGCATCACAAAGTCACGTGTTATGTAAGTGTTACCCATAGGTGTCGGGAGGGCGGGGCGAGTGTCAATCGAGAGTCAATTTAGCGTGCAAAGTTTGTTGCTGAGACTGAGGGTGATTTTATAAATCCGACGTTCACCAAAAATCAGCAATTAGTTCAACAGTGATATATGAAGATGCAACTTCGCATACAGTCACGTGACATAGTGTACGTTCATGAGTGCGAGCGAGTTGGTTAGAAAAAAGGAAGACATAAAAGTGAAATTTCTTGGAGGAGAAAACACAGTAGGCAAGCAGATTTCGTAAAGATTAATTGAGAAGGGATTGAACAATTGAAGGAAAGAAAAGTGTTAGACATTTTTATTTTGATAAGATATAAATAATTCCAAGATGGAGACACGTGTGTTAATTCCAGACGAACTAAGTATGGTGCTGACGTTACATCCAAACCCGCGTAACGTCTTAGAGATGAACGTCGCACTCTGGAGCAACACGACGCTGCCGTGTGGTTCACGTTTCTACCCAGACGCCGGTCACATCCGACTTGACAGACTAGAAGTGTATTCCACCCTACCGGAACATGATGTAAGTAACCATTTATATATAAATTTAATAAACGCGTGTCCTCGATATAATATAATATTGCATTGATATAAAGAATGCGTAGTTAATAAAACAGCCTAGACCTAGGTCTAAATGCTGCTAGTCCTATATTACAGAGATATAAATTATTTCACAGAAATAATCATAAATATATATAACTCAATGTCTTTATATATTAATATAATAAAGGGGTCCTTAGTATTACTATTTACTTCGTAACAATATAATATACTATTCCACTTGCCACTGTGTTCGTCCATAGTTTGCTTAAACCGTCATAAAATGCACAAATTCTTTAGGCCAGTGCAAATCTATCAAGTAAAGCTTCCTATAAATACTTTAAATATAACAGCAAACAGCTTCCCAAGAAATGTTTTCAGCTTTTTCGATAAAGATAAACATTCTGTTTATTATAGATGATATTATTATCATATTATAGAATGATAAATGTTATGGACTAGCGTTTTATTACTTTTTTAAAAAGACGATGAATGATATTTTGATGTCAAATTATAAAATTGCATAATACCTGTACTTTTAAAAATGATAGCTTAATGATTTGAAAATTCGAAATTTTCTATTGGCAACCAAAATATACCTTAGGAAACGCTTTAATTAATCTGGTTTACATTTAAGCTTAAAATAGAAAAAATGTAATAAACATTTTCCTCCTTGTATGTATACATTTTATTACAACTTGTTATTTTGCAAACCATTCCTGTAGCATTTAAAATTCACATGCACAGGTATTTATCTTTCAATTAGCATAAACGGTAGTTCATCTAGTTTGATAGCAAGCCCGCCCTCTTCTAGAGGCACGCGTAAAACGGACGACGTAGTTTTGTAACTGGGTGCCAGTGTTTATTCAAGATGCGCACCGATACGCTTGAAGGCAGAGAACAAACAAATTAAACTCATAGACACACGTGGTCATGAAGCGGTCGCCGAAAATTTTTCGCACGACAATATCCCATAAAATCAAAATAATAGGTTATCTACACAAGCATGAATTAAATCTGTGTCATTAAATGTTCAAAATGAAGTATATTATCTGGTTATTTCATTTAATTAATTATTTTCGTTATATTTGGAAAAAAAATCCCCAGATCAGTTGTGATTGTTCATTGTTTCGATTTTTCAATATATTTTTATTTTAACCGAAGAATTTTACATTATAAAAATATAAACAGGTTAATGGTTGTATAAACATACATTTACATGTAATATAATTTTAAGATGTAAAAAAGCTTAAAAAGAAAACGGGCCTCTGTAACAAGAAAACTTCACTTTATTGTTCAGTGAAATATTCCCTAAGACAACATATGGTAAACTACATGCAAAGATACTTTATTCGGGTAACAATAACGGTAATTTCGTCAATTTGCTTACAAGAAATGTAAACCTGTGTCTCATTATAGATGACACAATAATCTCCTACCATTGGACGGGTATCATATGCACTTATCCCTGTATGTAACGGAAGCTGGGATTAGGAACCCACAACCTAGGTGTTGAAACGTGTCACATTGGACAACTGGGGTCGAATCCAGAAATTAGGGACCCGCGAATCCGCAAAATAATCCAGTACTTATCGCGGACAATAATGTGCAATCCCGGGATATCGTCCGGTTTCGGGATGCGACACTCGGTTGTGCGCTTTAACACGTGGCAAATGTTGGTGCCGCTACAGGGGTTCATTCATCTTTAAAACATGATTGGATCTGCATTCAAGATGTCAAGTTGGCTTCCTTCTGAGAAAAATGACCAGTGAATGAATTGAAGAGGAGAATTGCTACGATAATATTTCAAGATTAAAATCATCTCCAATTGGACTCTTTTCAAAATAACAGAGACGCAGTGCTAGAGTAAATGTACATAACTTCAACAGCAGAAAAACAGTGTCTTGAAAAATATTTTTTATAAAATAATAATAATAATAACAATAATAATATATAATTAAATCAGTAAGGTACTAATGGTGTAGACCTTGAGCCTGGCTTATTTGTAAAACAATGTAATCTCAATAAGAGCTATTGTGATTTACTGATTGCACAGTGCAATTTTTTTAAGACTGGTCAAATATCCGTGTTAACAATCGACTTACTATTCTTTCTATTTTGAAGAATCGTGTCGATTTCTCAGCATTTGCACCAATTAGTAAATTACCACATAAAATGATTTCAAACAAATGGCCCTTTTTACTCTATGCCTTCGCCGAAGTGAACTTCCGGACTACTTTCACCCCATAAATTACCTGAACATTCCCATTAGAACGTTCTAATTAAGAATGGGTTCGTTCTAACTTAATTTCCTGGTCAAGATGACTTATCCTTCTAATAGATACCTGACTTGTTTAAATAGATCGCTTTCTCTCTTGTATTCTATTGTCGGCTCGCTACTGTTATTTTCGGCACACCTTTGATGTGGCAAGACTGACACCTATCGCCATTGTTGCGATTGTCCGAGACCCCGCGAACTACGTGTTAACTTTAGCACCATTTCTACCCGGTTACTCGTACACAACAATACATAATTTCAAAACTCGATACAAAAAGATAGGGCTCCGCCACAGAAAATGCGTGTTAAACAACAACGTGAGAAAAGGAAAGGATCCCAGCAGCGTCACATTGCCTCAGGGCGATGTCTCTGTGATAAAAGAATGTTTTTTGATCAGATAAAAGTGGACACTTCTATTTAACACTGAATTTAATTCTTTGTTATTTTTGCAATTTCGCGGTATGTCCAGTTTGAATTTTACATCACTCTGGAATTTAACTTTTCAAGCTTTCCCTCAATCGATCACCCTGACTTTAGATCCGGACAGCTCTGTCAAATTCACCGTAAACAAAACGTAATTGGGAACTCGAAAAGGCGGACTTTCTGTCTGCTCTGCCTCACCTTCGTATTATTTCGCCCTCTTCTTTACTTGACCCTTAAGGCCTCTTTTATGTACTTCTTAGTCAACTATTAAAATCCGAAAGAAAAACTCAGCAAAATAAAACCATAAAAGCAGATAATCAAAATGCATGTTGGTATTGTTCAAAGCTATTGAGAGCCGATGAATTTCAGAAGTCATAGAAATGCAAGAAGTAAATCCAAGCATGTTACAAATTTCATAAATATTCTTTATACATGTAATACCATTTTTATTTTACCATTTGAACTCTTGCGAAACTTCTTAATCTGAATAAACTATTACAATATTCATGATCTTTTTTTTACTATCAATTTTATTTTATTTCCCCATTTGGCCACTTCTGTAACACATTGACCATGCAGTTAAAATGGAATAAAATGTCAATATATCTTCGGCTTCTAGTTGTATGCATATTGGTAGTGTCTTTTTCATTACCCTTGTCCAGATTGTGCCTGGCACGATCGTTTTTCTATGGAAAAATTTCACAGTAGAGAGTAAGTGCGAAAACCTGTGGAGCCAAGTTCCGTCAAGATGTGTCACGTGATTGAAGGGTTGTAATGTCTCAAATATGATCCTTTGTTAGCTCATCAACGTCATCATTATGCACGGTGACCACCGGGGTTAGCTCTATGGTCCGTTCGATTAACATATCATCGCGGTATATTAATTCGGTAACGATGTGTCCGCACGGGGGGTCTTATTATTTGCAAGGTAAAAATTGTAAGCACTCAACAGTGGTCCTAGATATAGAACCACAAGGGGCGTGTCAGAATCACAGAAACGATGCAAGGGATAATAGGTTTCCACTGTGAACTTGAGAATTATTTCGATAATTAAGCATGCGATTATATTCTTGTTAGCAAAATGTGTATACTTTCTCATAGAATCTTGACTTTTGTAAAAGCCAATGTGGACAATTAGTATTGCTATTGTTCTGTCGATGATATGATATTGTTGCTGTTATTGTTAGTGTCATCATACCTACAATAATGTCTCTTTAATTAACTTTGTCACTACAGCAGGTCTATGTGTATTGTTATCAGTGGCATTATCATTTTTTATCACTCTACTATTCAACATGTTTCGTAAGTGCAATTTTAGTACCTTCATATTTCTATAATAATAATAATAATAATAATATTCAAAATTTCCATAAAAACCTTTTTCGAAATTAAATGTCAACTAACTAATTCCATGGCGACGACGTTCGATGATTTATGTCGTTGTTTACGGATCATGTGTCGCCGACCATCTTTGTCGGGACGCTATCTTGATCGCCCTCCGCCGATGATGGCTTATCGGTTCTGCAGACAAATTGCCCGGAATCAGGTTATTTCAAGCGCGGACGGTAGCTGATACCGCATAATAAACTTGTCGAGAGACGCGTTTGATACCCGGGTTAATGTGTTACTCGCAAATCCGGTTCCATTTCTTGATCAAAATTATCGAAGAAATTTGTCATGGCACCCAGATATTAGGATGAGCAATCCCCACTTCTATTTTCATTTACGTGTAATTATTCTTGCATGTCCACAGATCGTGAGGACCGGACGTGACACAATATAATATAAACATTTAAAAGAAAAACTGCAAATTTTTGTGCAATTACAAACTTTATTAGATATACTGCTATTTCCGTGAATACAATCCACGATGTTATCTACATCTTAATAAAAAAAATAACAAAAGAGAGTCGCGATAAAGACTCAATAAAATTGGAACAAAGCATTCTGTTGTGAAGTTTTTGGTTTGTTAAAATGCAACAGTGTTTTAAACTAAATGTAACGATTTCAGATATATTCCTTGACAAACGATGCGATCAAGTGTCAAACACCCTTTACATATGGGTACATTCAATGGGTTGGTAACATTAATTCATGCAAACGAGGCCTAATTAATTCTATGCTGTAAGAGGTTCAGTGGCAGTTACCAGTAAGTCGTGTTAAATTGTTAATCATTGTGCGGTAATCACCGTTCACCAGGAGGGCATCCAGTGACAGCCATTGTTTTAACACAGCTTTCTAATCACCGCGACGACCGTGACCAATTTACGTCACGGGATCCTGAAGTGTCTCTATACGTCTGAAAGTGGTCTTATTAACATACACGTGATGACAGCCCATGCGTAGTTGTAAGATGATAATTTTTAGTAAATTGTAGGTATTCATTACTTGACCACCACCCCATCCACGCATTCCGCCAAATTTATCGGTGGCTTTTATAAACGGTGGCTTTTATAAAACGATGAAAAATAACAACTGAGGCAATGAAGATATATGCATTTTCGGTAGTTGCATACAATTCAAGAAAGAAAGAAACCAAAACTGCTCTGTTTATAAATTGTGCTTTTCATGTTTTAAAATGAAAATGTTACCTTTTCTCGTAAAGTTAACGTCTGATACAATTTTGTTAAATTATGAGATTTGAAACTTAATAAAGCAAGAAGTCAACATGAATGCATGACACCTTAAACGTTTTTGGGGAGTGGGGTTTCCAAGCCACCTGAGTCTTCTTCCTTTTCCCCGGGAGCAGGACTTACATAACAACCTCCCATCGAACGAGTCACAGTGCGGCGTTGAGTAAATAAATAAACAATTAAACTTTCAATTACTGGTCACTTAACAATCAACTATTTGTTTATAACTCCACCTCATTGACTATAATGACCCCATTAACAGCAAGGCGCCTGGACATAAACTAGTGTCCGACCACATCTTTTATGGCCCTTCGAAACTCCGAAAACTGCCATTTGTTTGCGGATTCTAGACGATGATTACATGGCAGGAGCAAAGTTTTTATTGGGGCCAATAAATTTCGAAGCTCACAAGTTATCTCACCTTTGCGCCATTGGGATGCTGCGTCACAGAAGGTACCGTGGCTCTAAGCAGAAATAAATTGATGCGAAATGAAGTGTACACAGTTTTTTAAAACTGTAAATTGACTTCTGAGAAATGGGAACAGAAACAGAAAACGTCATGAACATTCACAAAACACTCCGTTATAATCATGACAATAACACAAAATTCAAAAGTCACAAATACGAATTTTGAGTTAAATGTACGGCACATTTATAATGAAATCGAGTTTCGTGGACAGAGAAGTAAAACACAATCTTTTAACTCTTTATTGAGCAAACCACATTTTATATAAAAACAACAAATAAGTACGAGACTAAAGAGATCACAACGTCCGATTTTCTTTTTGTCTTGCCCATTTTCCATATAAGAATAAACTTAAAGCATCATTAAACATAAGAGAAACAAGCTTGCCACATTTGCAGTTCACCAAACGCCCAAAGAATAACAATTTCTGGATATAAGCTCTTGTTTGTTATAGCTACTCTTAACGAATGCATTTTTACTTTAAAAGGTGACCATTTTAATTTTCTAATAATGTATTAAGATAAGGAACCTGTTTCAAAGACAGAAACCATAATAAAACGTCTGAAGGCGGTATGGGTCGATAGGTCGGGGTCGGTCTATTTCTGGATCATTAGCCGACCAATTGGACACTTGGTCAGCCTCCATCATCGCAACATTATGCGCGTGCATCTGGTCAGTCTTACAATTATTAAGCTGCGACACGCGCCGTTAATAAAATCCCTATTGATACCAATGATATGGTCCCTCTCTAATTTAAGCTGACCGATCAAAGACGGTTATTTTAGGAGCATTTAATCCTGTCTGTAATGCAGTGGTCAGAGAGCTTTAAGTGACCAGAATGACCTCATCATGCGTCACCGTATGAACAGAGGTCACGTGGCATCTTTGTTTTACTTAAACAAAGATATGGTAATGTTGCCGATGTGGCTTCTGATCAATAAGACCTTTTCGGAACGTTCCGATTATTTTCGTCACCCGCCTTAATTATGACAGCGTGCATCGAACAGAAGATCTGATAAATTCTGAAGAAAAATGCTCACATTTAATCATACGCAACAATAAACCAATTTACTGATCACTCGCGCGTCTGTCACCATCGGATATGGTTGGATATTATATTTATACGTACATTATACTTGAATTAAGAAATCGAAAACAACAACAAAACTGATATTTAAAATTTGTTTTATGCATCAATATAGTGTGAGAATGTTTCCGGTCATAAAATAGACACATTCTGATTTTTTTTTTATTCTTTTCTTTCCAGGTTCGAATGTCGTTTGGTTGTGAAGATACTATCACTGAAGTAGACGGACGTCAGGTGCGTGATTGTAATTGGGTACGTTTCCTCAAGACATCAAACGTCATCGCCGACGTCAACATGGTGGGAATGAAGATAAAGGGTGACGTCATCTTCCAGACGACAAAGACGATTCTGCCGAATGAAGAGATTGTCGCCTACCTGAGAACGGACATTGCGCCGGGCGTATTTCCTGCATCGGACAGTCAGCCAGTACGAGCATTGACTCCAGACTTGACAAAAGGTATGTTGACCATATAAAATAAAATATGGTCGGTTTAGGTGCAATTAAAACTAACAAATGTGTTTACTTTAAACATGATTATGAAAAATAAAAAACACAACAAACAGCAATAGATTCTCCAATTTCGCCTCCATTAACCGTAAAATGCTTAACAACTTCTTTGAGAGATTTATATGAACATCGTTGAAACAAAAAAATGTCACACCATAAAATTAAAACAGACCGAAGTTGAGTATATTTAACTATAAACTCAACAAGCTACATATAAAAGAAACTAAACAAATGTATTTTCCTCACAATTTCAGTGAAAATGGAAGCACCTGACGCCATACATACACCACGACAGCTTCAGGTAGCGCGCGACATGCTCACGTCGCCTCCTTCACGTGATGACGATTGTAAATCCAGCGTCAGTGATGGCACCGGAAGTGACGTAATGAGTCCCAAGTCAACAAGCACACCTGAGACCGAGCGCTATTCTGACGTCGATCATCCGACGTCATTTACGTCAGATTATCCACAACAGATGTCACCACTTAACCTATCATCGCCACGTACGCCGTCAGCGAAATCGACGTCATCATCTTCAATATTTACGTCACCGTCAGCGTCCTCTCAACGAGCTGGCAGCTCGCCGTTGACATCACCACGCAGTCAAACTTCAATGAACGCTTACACCTACGACCAGACATCATCACCGGAAGTGGCACAGCGTCCGAAGAGGAACAGGGAACGTACGTGGCTGCCATGCGACGTATGCGGCAAAAAGTTCGACCGTCCATCGTTGTTAAAGCGTCATATACGAACCCATACAGGTAAAACGGTCTTATGGATTTTATGTACATTTTATTTGATTAATACCATAAATACCAAGATCAAGTTATATAAAAGAAATAAATTAATAAAATAAACAAATAAATAAATATAAAAAAACAAACAAAACAAAAAACAAACAAACGTTCATTTTGTTAAGCAAAGCATATATCAAACTTGTATTGTTTTTTTTTGCGGTTATTTTTTATATAAGGCTACAAGGACTTCTTCCACAATATAAAATATTAACATCTTTACAACATTCATTTGAATTAAATTAATATAAAAGTTAATAATTGTGTGTTATTTTAATATGGTAATACAATATTATAAAATAAAATGATATTGTTTCAGGGGAGAAGCCGCACGCATGTGACGTCTGTGGCAAGGCGTTCTCAACGTCATCGTCCCTGAATACCCACCGCCGTATCCATAGTGGCGAGAAACCGCACCAATGCGGCGTTTGCGGAAAACGTTTTACCGCCAGCTCCAACCTATACTACCACAGAATGACACATAATAAGGTAAAGCATAGTTTCAAGTAAATTACAAGTAAATTTTTATTAATTTAGCAGATTTATGCAACATCAAAAATATTGCCAGCAGAACTAAGACGACTTTACATACTACAGAATATTATTGAGGCATAATACCTGGTACATTATATTGATTAATTGTTATTGTGCAGATTTGATAGTAATACTAAATAGACTTAATTTTTCTTGTAAATCTGATTTAAATGACGAGTATTCAATACAAACACGACCTTAACTAAACTTAAACACTTGTTCAAAACATATGTGTCGTATTTTCTAAACATTAGAACTATATACAAAAATCTTCAAACAATAGCACAATGCTTATTTGACCAGATATATGCACGCCGATCATTCGGTGTAATTTATATACTGACGAATTCATTCACTGTTTGCCTTTCCATATACCTGTATTATATTTGTCAATTTTGCCAAGATTGTACTTTAAAACTTACTCGAACTACATTTTCTCCATCCGTATAGGAAAAGCCACACAAATGCCAGCTGTGTTCTAAGTCCTTTCCTACGCCGGGCGACCTGAAGTCCCACATGTACGTCCATAATGGCTCGTGGCCCTACCGGTGTGACGTCTGCAACAGGGGATTTAGCAAGCAGACAAATCTTAAGAATCATCTACTGCTTCACACCGGGGACAAACCACACGAATGTAACGTCTGCCAGAAAAAGTTCGCTCTTTACTGTAATCTGAAGACCCACATCAAGACTCATGAAGGTAAGAACAACATTACTCTTTTATTTCAGGGCATTTTATTTGAATATACGTCATAAAAATAATAACTCGTGTAGATTTGTATCTTTAAGTAAACAAAAATGAAACAATCTATGTTAATTGTTCACATTACAAGCATTCACTTAACAAGTGGTTTACTTAACTGAACTGTCCCCTTACATTGTTGCAGAAGATAACCAGGGACGATGCACCAACTGCGGACGGACGTTTTTGAAGAAAGACAGCTCAGATATCTGCATCGACTGTACGAGAGCCTCGTCGCCCAGTTCACCCTGTAACAACAAAAGACCTGTCAGTGATTTTAGCATCTCCAAACTTACAAACAATGACGACAACGGCAATGTTGTGACGCCATCAAAACCCATGGACATGACCTCGATGTATGACCCGAGATTTCTTGCCTTGTACAATCCTGCAATGTTCCTTACACCGCCATCTTCACACATGCTACCACGTGACGCCGCCTCGTTTAGGTTCCTTACAAACTATGGTGAACTAACTTCGGCCACAGCGCATGCACCCGGACTGCTGGTTCCTGGTTCTCCGGCTGTGACTATTGCTGATCTCGGGTACCATTCTCGTGCAGCAATGGCGGCTCTCTCAGCAAGCTGGTCCGGATTGATGGCCAAATAAAAGATATCATATTTGTGTAACTAAATGCCGTTGATAACATTCAGACTGGCCTGTATTTAGTTAAAGTGTGCAATCTTAGAAAGATATATGACGGTTCTGTCGACCGTTGTGCAAATGAACGAAATGTGCTACTAACAATCATATTGAACTGCCTGTATTGTATTATGTAAATATTGTTATTAACAGTCTTTTGCACTTTTATCTTGATTTTCACGACAAGCTACTGTTTGCAAACACAGGATGTACTACTTACATCCAATGTACATATTCAAATAAGATATAATTGTTTTAAACTTTAAGATAAATCAGCATTTTATATGAACATTCATGTATTTGCATATGCTGGTTGCCAAAAGCACTGCACTGGGACCAAATACTTACATTTTCTGTACATATTGTTTCATTTTAATCTCAAGCAATAAGGGACCGTTATGTTTACATTGTGTAAATTCAATAACTTATTATAATGACAAAAAATGGACAGAGGTTATGAAATTTGAAGCTTGATGATTCGAACTTCCAAGTATCTAACTGTTCTGATATTTGTAATCATATTTCGGACCAGTCAGGTAATTGGAAAATGTAAAAAGGTATCGAACTTAACGTTTCATAATTTTGTGCTGTCCAAGTTGTGGCAGTAAGAGACATACCACGTTTGTCATTGTTCTTAAGTAACAACAAATATCACTTCTCCTATTAAATGTTTATTTAAGATTAACTACTTGGTAAAGATTATATACGTTTGGTTAATTGGAATTTGTGAGAATCTGATTGGTCATAGGTAAGTAAGATTTGAAAATAATGACCAATCAGATGATTTTGCCTCATTTCAAATATAAGCTCGATGTGTTTTAGCCAGGGACGCTGGTTACTATGGGACTGAAAATACTTACATCTGTACATACTTATACTAACATCACTAACCGTAACAGGGATCCATACGCCTTACAATGTGCAAATACTGACCAACAAAAGTTGTAGATCAAACTGACACCCGTTGTACATATCTTAGTGGGAAAAGATCCAATATACTTCTTCGTTGTGGTTATAATAACAGATAACAATTATGGGACCGCACATACTTACATATGTTGTACAGAATATTGGTTGTATTAGAAAAGGGGCCAAGAAACCTATAGTATGTAACTATCAATACTAGCGATAGTCGTGGGACCAAATAAACTTACATATGTTGTACGTACATTATTTCAACCTCTTTGAAAAATGGGCCCATATTAAAAGCGTTAGCTGGGGACCGACTACAGTTAGGTCTGCAACGAACATTTGTTAAACCTTAGTAAAAGGGACTCATTGTTTACATTCATTTTGTAATCATGACCACTGGTTACGGCTCGAGACCGAATCTGTTGTACAGAACATTAGTTTTAGTGAAACGGGACCCTAAAACTTACAATATGTATATATAAATACTTGGAATCGTAATGGTACCGCCATTCGGCAGCATTGCTTGTACAGAACTTTCATTTAGTATGATGCAAGCATATAAACAGTAGACCACAGAAACTTGAAATATGTAATTATAAAGACTAACGATATATTTATGGGATCGCTTAATTTTGTTTCCCATTACTGACATTTTACCTCAGTTAGTCAAAATTCAAAATGGAATCTTGCTAACTTATACATAAAGTAAAATACAATCATGTACAAAAGCATTGATTTGGGATAAAAATGAAATCATAAAACATACTTTGTGTAAATATAAAACTTACGGGTCGTACTTAGACAAAAGCACTCACTGGCGGATGTAAATAAACTTTCTTAGTTAAAACAACACAATCCTTGTATATACGTATATTGGAGAAAAGAGCTGGGAAGAAAACTTACATTTGTAAATAAAACATTTTTCTAGAAATTTTAAACTGCGAATTTATTTGTTAGTTCAAGCGTATTAATGGCACACTAAAACTAATTAAATTCTCGCCACTTATTGGAAGGGCAATAATAGAGGCGGTGGGGATATGTTCCCGCTATTTACATTATATGAATAAGGTCAGCTGTGGATGTTCACCACAACCAATACTGTATTATTTTTCTTCTGTGATATTGTATATAGCTGTATATATCAAACTGCATCAATACTAGTCACATGTGTAATTATGCTGGTTTGTGGACCATTGTTTCAAATGCGATTTGTATGCATTCACCTTATGGAAATTTTATTAGTTTACTATTGCGATAAGTATGTATGTGCACGTTCATGTATATGTAATGCTAGTTTGAGAGAAATGTGTGTACATAATGATATATTGATGGTGAAATGTAAAACCACTCTTAACTAAAGCCAGTTGTTTACTAACGTTTTTGAAAATGTATGCTGTTGCATTCTATGTCGAAAAGTCATAAAAAAGTTATTAACCACACATTTACGTTTCTTTGTCTTTTAACCCACTTTGTACATGAATTGAGATACATCTGAATATCTTGGTTTCTACAGTACTTATTGAAGATAATAAATATGGCAAGAACAATAGCTAAAAATAGGTAATTATAATTCAAACCCCAAAACAGTTAAGTGCAAGGTTTTTTTTCTCTATTCAGGCTTGCAAATTTCGATGTCAGAATAAAACGCTAATGTCAATTTTACGGTAAAATCCTATAATATTGCTCTATTTCCGATGCAATACGACAGTATTCTATATGAACCTCACATGAACCTCATGGGGATGCTTGGCACCCTGTCATGTGGGAGTCTTTGAACCAAACAGGGCATAAACCTGTGACTAAAGGGCTGAAGTGATATCAAAATATGGCAACAAAGTCTGTTCCGAGAAAGAATGTTGCCGACCAGTTGTGACTACAAACGCACTACCTCAATAATATAAATGACTTTTTGCTTGAAAAGTAGGAGCCATTGTAAAATGTTTTACTGACAGAACAGTTATGTTGTCTTTACTAGAAAATCACGTAAATTGCTAGATTTGACAACAACATTGGTAGCAATAACATTTATTTTTATCCCATTGATGGTGTTTTTTTTAAATTCATTTCAAACATGTAACAACACAAGACTTCAGTCCATAGATATGTTACACTGTTAAGAGAAATTTCTGTTTTTATCGTTCCTATTGTTGATTTCTCGCAGTAACCGCAACATGTGCAATAGATATCAGTCGATCATCAACTCATCACAGAGCACCAGGTATACATGCATATATTTCCATTGTTATCACCAGAACAGTGACTGGAACCCCAAACCCACCTGCAATCTTGGTAAATCAATTGAATGTTTTCCCCGCCAGGTGTCGTTAGATGTTTGGTTACAACCCCACTCAAGGGGGCGCAACTCGCCGCGGGAGCAGCCATTATCAAGTACTCAGTCAAACTTGATTCCATTCCCGTCAATCCAGTCCACGTAACCGCTCGCCAGTATTCGTCAGTAATCTACAGAAAATTGATTGCGTCGACATACCGGGAAAACAAAGACATCTTGTAATTCTGGCTTTTATCGCCGCACGCCGGTGCATATCTCGTTAAATCTCGGACCCCCAGCGAGATTCGAGCTTGGGCGATCCTGATGCCTCCCATGGGAGATGTCCGTGCCTCAATATTGGTCCAATCAGTTATCACGGACAGAGATTTTGGCAGCGTCGGTAAAATGGTGTACTACAATCTTGGCTGTTTAGTGGTCATAAGTTATTTGAACGCATTAAATAGAACACAAACAGTGCTTCCAGGTTTTGCCCGTAAATTTAGAATCCAAGGTTTATGAAAGGCCCTTTTCTATTGCTAAAAGTCAATTGAGAAGCAATTTCTATTTTCGTAAATAAGTCCTTGTAGACATGTTATTTTATTCTCTAAATATGTGATCCAATTAAATTACGTAAAAATTAAGCTATTTATTGTGCATACCGTGTTCTGCTAAATGCACAATTATTGATCGAAATCCTTGTTATATTCCTTTGTCAAAATATAAAGATACACTTTATTTGCGAAGTAAGATGAACATGATGTCTAAGAAGTAAATGCTTGTTAGGTAAATAGTTATTTTAAACGATCTATTCTGAAATTGGACCAAGACTTTTCTAAGAGAAATAGAGCGTATTTAGCACAATATGTGATACATTTTAAATGCATAAAAAGTCTTCTCGCAGTTCTGTTGTTTTAACAATTTGCGTTTTGGTGAATTATGGTCATTAAATGTCCCCTTTTAATCTGATAATATATTTAGCACACTGACACTTTTTTGTTCATGTTATGTCCTCTGACAGTATGTGGGTATTAAAACTCTGTACGACATATACGGCTAATTTTAATTTGCTTACGATCTGAATGGAGGCAATACAAGATAAAACGTGCATCACCGTTGAAATACTGGTAATTTGTGAAGGTATGCCCGCCATTGTTCATAAAACGCCATTGTCCATACTCGGTATTACAACATGTCCTGTCTCTATCAATCTATGAAATGCTCATGAATCGGCCTCAAATGTCGATCACTGTGGTGCATTAGATTGGGTGGGGCAATGTGTTTTCGTTTGTTGCCTAATGATGTTTCAATGGGACGCTTAGTGACGGAGATCAAAGCGCCTGGATGAGCCCGAGGTGATCATTAACTGCTGAAGTGCGGATCCATCCGCAAATCCCGGCTCCTACAATACCCGGGTCGAGTGCCTCACTTAATTGACTATGCTCAGACCATACCGGGGTCAAGACTGACCAAAAATGACCATGTCATTGATTTATTGGGACATTTTAAAGAAGATTCTAACTCTCTTCTTTCCGTACAGGAAGAAGGATTGAGTAATATTTTCCAAGATTTAAAGAAGAATTAAGTATCTGGGTATAGCTTAAATCGAACTGGCTTTGATCTTGAAGTGTACTTGAAAAAAATAGTGTTATTTTAGTGTCTCGTAAAGCGAATATTCATGGCTAAGCTCTTTCTGGTAAGGTTTCAAAGCAAAAGTCATTAACGTACCAGGTACAAAATGAACATTTCGGCAACAAGAAAAGTTCAAATGCAGCTATGTTTAGCATTAAATGCTAAGCCGAAAACGTAAAATCTTAGAAATGCTGATATTTTCTATTTAAGGTTTAAGTACAGCTTAACATAGAAAAAAGACCATCATGTAACGTAACACTACGTTGTTAAAGCGCAAGCGAGTAAGCAACCTATAAGCAGATATGTTCGCAGGCAGGTGGATCTTCAGCTTTCGCCGGTTTTGTTTGTTTATTGGGTTTATCGTCCCACCAACAGTATTTCAGTTATCTGGAGACGGTGTCCACTTGAAGCAGATATAGTGCTGCCTTCACTGTGTATAGCATGCCGTGAACACCTGGCATGATACCACACCCAGTCACATTATCCTGACACCGGGCCAACCAGTCGTGGAACTATCATTATATTTGCTTGAGCGTTAGCAAGGGAGCTATACCACTACCATTTTTAACGACTTTGGTATGTCGCGGCCCGGGATCAAACCCGGGGCCACCCGTACCTGGAGTCGACGCTCTACCGATTGCCCTACCAGGTCCGGTGCCGGTTTTGTTGTGTTCATTAAAGTACAATAAGAATCAGATAAACGTTAAATAAACGATTATACAATGTTAAACTATTTTTTTTATAATAGTATGGCTTTTATGTCGGTGAGTGAAAAAAACATTTTAAACTTTGAACGATTTATAATTTCAGTGTTGACAACTAACCTAACTTCTTCCATGCAACGTTTGTGACGTTTTTACGAGTACCCTTACACCGTCACGTGTTTAGATTTTTTAAAAAAGACGTGAAGACGGTGAAGGTTCAGTCCCAAATGCTCCACTTTTGTATAATTTTGTTCCCAATCGTCCAAGTTTTGTAATTTTTTCAAAATTGAATATATATATATATATTTTTTTTGTTCCCTGCTGTCCTACTTTTGTACAATTATCTTTCCAAATATCCCACTTTTGTACAATTTTCTTCTTAAAAGTCACATTTCTATAATTTTCTTAGCAACAATCTCACTTTTGTATATTTTTTATCCTAAATATCTAAATAGTTTTCTTCTCAACAGTCCCACGTTTGTATAATTTTCTTTATGTCGTACAAGGGGTTTTAGCAATTTGGCAGTTTTTCTCCTGGAAGCTCTATTCTTTAACGCACTATATATGCGGCCTAACTATGCTAGCCAGAGGAAAAGGAAGATAAAAGACAAATCAGTAATAAACGCGAAATCGCGTTGTTTTTGCACCATTCGAACCAGAAACTTTTCATGGCAGTCCATTCTTAATTGACTGTGTCACTGATTCGAAGTAAATGTATGTCCTTTGAAGTTTTATCATACATTGTGACAAGCACTTTACATGACACAACTTTAAACATAACCTTTGTTATGTTTATCAACGATCACTTGTCCGTTTGTCTAGGTCTTCTGTATCATAAACTTCTTGATTTTATGTATTTTGAACATACGGCATGCATTTAGCTATGTTAGCAAAGTTTAATTACCCATACACATAAAATGCAATGGGGAAACTAGCATTTATAAATGTTTGGTAATTTGACCATTCAACAATAAAGCCCAACCTATTTCATGCAAAAACATGTATTTTTAAACATATATGTTTGTATTAATAAGTTTAAATTAGAACTGAATCCATTTTATTTAACTAAATTTATTTAAAAGAATTTTAATAGTTTTAAATTGTTTAAGATATACATACATAAATCTATATTTATTAACATATATTTTTTCTTACATTTTCTTGCTTAAACATAGCTCATCGTGGGCTTGGTTATAAATTCCTCGTGCTGTTGATTATTTAAACTAAATACAATTTTGAAATAATGTTCACTTTGTTGCCTAATCTAACCAATTAAAAGAAGAGTAAACTACAACATTTAAAACAGCAACAAAAAATACAGAGTTAACTTTAAATTTAAAAACGAAATAACTTCTGTATATAAAGCAAATAATATCACAACTATATGTTCAGTCTTGTAAACAATATATAGTATACAGTATATATTTATACTACAATTGTAAAAAAGTTCCGCTCTTTTATCAGAGGAGCGCATAGCGTGCTACATACCAACAACATAATTATAAAATACATATTTATCTACAAATGTGAAATCTTGTAGAAATGTAAATGCAGTTACAAGCAGAATTGAGCACACCTGTTCTATAAAACACTTTGTCAAATCATAAGTACTTAATGACATGGGACAATTGATACAGACTCTAACACGCAACCACCAGAGCCCATTGTCCACCATTCATGATCAATTCACAACTGTCCTATATATGTTTAGCCATTTTATCTAAAAGTGGGACAGCTGGGAAGACACAAAGTTGAAATAAAAAAGTTTGAATTTTCTTCAACACTTTCTGCGGGCCCTCTTCCATGTCACTGCCCTGATCTCTGTACGGCTCTTGATCCAGTGCGTTTTTAGTAAGTCAACTTTAGTAAGTCCATCCTATTGGCAATGTTGGAATGTGTGAAATAAAGAAAACAACGAGATAAAGCCATTTTTTTTTAATTTACAAGTAGTCTTATTAACAAGTGGTCCTCCAATATTGTTTTGAAACATACTTTCAAAGACTTGACAGTAGTAAGGCATCGTTGTTACGATGGCGATGTAATTGATTTATTAAAACATATTAAGGAAAAGTCAAACTCGACTCCCCGTCTAGAAAGAAGGTTTGAGTAATAGCTTTCAAGGTCTGAAGAACTGAAATGAAGCAACAGATTTCTTTATAAAAACAAGATGTCGCTAGTTGAATTTATACCTTAAGTCGGCCCTTTTCTAAACGGATACTAAAGTAACAAAAATATGGATACACATTTAATTGTCAAAAAAGTCTCCAATCGAATATATTTTCCTTTCGGTTGACCGTTTAAACGTTGAAATATTTACATCACTAAGACAGAGGACTGTTTTATGGCTAATGACAGGGAATTAACTTAGCTATGTAACTCAAAGGTGAAGCAACAACACCTTAAAGATGTTTGCCTCCACTTGCTCATGTCTCTGGTGAAATTAGAAGTTCAAGTTCAATTTTTATTGCAAAAGTTGAGAGAACATGTGCCAACTGTGCCCAGTAAGAGTGTTTCCAAGTAAGTAGGGATTCAGGCTTCATTTCCAGTAAGTTGGTGGTACGACTTAAGCAGAAAGATCGAAAATCTTTCTTCCACCAATAATAAACAGATGTCGCCATTTAGGTAAAAACAAACACATTCCATAAGTTTATAAAAAGCAGATAAGAAAATATTTTTTTTAAAAAGTAGTTGGGTCACATTTACTTAAATTTGTATTTTTTTAATATTTAAAAAAATCCCAACTCTGTTGAACCACAGGTAATAACGGAGTACAATATTTAATCTTATCGCTAGATAATTTGTGAAAATACTGTCCTTCAAAAGATTCTGTTTTCTTTAGGTTGGGAAAGCAAAAGCATCCCGACGATTTTCATTTTTTAGCAAAACAACTTTACATATCTGCTAACAGTTTGATTCAATAATGACGCAATTATTTTAATACATAATGATTGCGGGTCGCGTGATTCAACGAGCAATGTACAGACGCAAAAAAATGTGACCAAGTCGCTGCGACAGTCAAAACAACTCCAGAAGTTCGAGTCTTGTTTGTATTGATCTATGCCTCGAATCAGCACGATTATGGTCTTTATCGCGAATTCCAGCTATTAGTGGCGAATGACGACACCAAACAACGGTCTAAATAAAGACACCAGCGCATCGCAGGTCATCTGGAAGACCTCATGACATTTAAGTTTTAGAATGGGACTCGAACTGAAACGGAGAGGTGCTGAGAATTTATAAGTCGGCGACGAAATTCGGTTATTGTCGCATGAGCGCGGCTCTATATGTAATCGGTCCAGGAAAAGTCCTATGGATGACGCCATTTTGTACTTTAAACAACTAAAGTGCGACGCTTTCATGCGTTGAAATTTCTATTATTATTTATGTTTGATGCTTGTCAGAATTAAATTTAATTCGACATGAAATTGTTTAAGTACCATATGTGTATGTTAGATTTGTTTAAATTGCATTTATTTTTACGACGATGTACTACTATAAACAGGTCAAAATAAAATAATGTTACGTTCTGTTGCTAGTATTAGGACTCGCGTCCAAAGACAATTTGTTACTGCTATATCTAGTTCTTGCCATTTTGTCATTTAAAACCGTATTCTTATTAGCAACTGTTTGACTTATTTATTGCGAGATTAAACACGCGGTATCGGTCAGTTTAGTTAATGAATTGCATACCTCTTTTGAAGTCATGATTATCTGCCCCTTGTTAGGCTACTCACTTATGGAAGCTGGAAATTGTCCAATATGTTCAGCTAATATACAATTTGTTCATTTTACTGTGCTTATATGACTAGCTGGAAACCGTCCAATATGTTTAGCTAATATACAATTAGTTCATTTTATTGTGCTTATATGACTAGCTGGAAACCGTCCCATATGTTTAGCTAATATACAATTAGTTCATTTTATTGTGCTTATATGGCTAGCTGGAAACCGTCCCATATGTTTAGCTAATATACAATTAGTTCATTTTATTGTGCTTATATGACTAGCTGGAAATCGTCCCATATGTTTAGCTAATATACAATTAGTTCATTTTACTGTGCTTATATGACTAGCTGGAAACCGTCCCATATGTTTAGCTAATATACAATTGGTTCATTTTACTGTGATTATATGACTAATTAATAACTTTTTGTCAAGGATCTAGTTTATCTACAGCCACGACACGCAAAATGTGTACTTAACATATTTTTTTAATTTATTTACTGTTTCGGCTATATTAATGTTTTATTACATTTTTAGACATGAAAATCAAGCATTTAGTGTGGAATTAATACTAAGTTTCTAAAGATTGCGTTTTGTTGTTTGTTTATCGCTAATATCCTTTATTATTATTTTTCGTGCATTAATGAATGAGGCTACAACGATCACGTGCTTAGTAGTGAAAATGAGCTAAAAAAAGTACTGCATTACCAATAAAACGGTATACTACTGTGTATCACCTCCAACCACCAGACTGCACAAACTAAGTTTGACTGCATTCTAAATCTGTTTAATAACAAGATTTTGCAGTTGTTCGGACGGTTTGTCAGTAGAAAAAAGTGCCGGTCACTGTTGAATAGAAGCTCGACGGCGACCTTTGATGCGTCGCATCAATGCCTTCTTGTATTTCTCTGACATAGAATTTACAGAAAGCAGCGGAGTGTGCCTATGCTATCCGATTGACTTCCAAGAAGAATCCACACGATGCAAGAAAGTCGAGGTCATCTCCCTTGGCGAGGCTTTCACGTAACACGGCAGTACGTTACGCCCTTGGGACCCATCTAATTTTAATAGCAATTTCAGCAGTAAACGTGTCGGCTTTGGGTCTAATTAACGTCAATAAATAAAATTAGCGACTTCATTTGTTCCAATCTATGACTGAATTTGATAACGTGAAAAGAACGGCATCCTGTTGGTTTCAAATTTAACACATACAAAAAGTGCAGCTTCAGCAATGAGCACAACTACGGAATGTTTTTGAAAAAAGTTAACAGATAATAGATAGGGTGGCATAGTATTCATAGAGCTAGGGATTTTAGAGTAGAAAAATTAAAAAAATATATTCCTTGAACTATGATTTGTCGAATATTTACCACAGTAGCTCAATATTTGGAAATTAAAGATTGTTTTTCGTGTGGCATTGTTACACAAAAACGCAGGTACAAAATAGTTCATAAAATTTATTAAATCGTCCGTTTACTAAAACTGAAACAAGAAACACATGTATACTCAAAATACTGCTAGAATCTTTCTGTTAATATACATAAAAATAGTTCGTACTTTATTCTTTGTGTGTATCACAATACAAGGGGGAATAATCTTCCTTTTATTGTACGAATTTTCTGGAAAAGTTGCGTACCCTGGATTGACAAACAATAAGTCATGTTAAAAGAAACGCTGGATATTATAGCTGACAGCTGACAACAGAAAAGTAAACATGTTTACATATATTTGATGAAAAGGCTTGAGAAAATATTCTGTAAAATTATTTTTCATACTTATGTCTTAGTCATTAACAATTAAAATATGCTAACCCACTTTAAGAAACACATAACAATATTTTACAATAAAAGCAGTAACAAAGAAACTCTTGATTAAATAGATGTATATATAAAAAGCATGGAATAAAAATGAGGACAGAAATAAGGACAGAAATAAAGTGAAGGTACCAAAACCTCAATTAACATGTGCAGTGACAATGGTTCAATAAAAAAGGTAAAACTATGGATACAAAAAACACTATCTTGAACTGTTACTTAAATTGTAATGACAGAAAGTAACATTTTGTAAATCTCAGTTTTAATACCAAAAAGGTTGTTATCAATCAAAATAAACTCCAACTCTTATTAATTAAAGGATGAACTTCATAATGTTGAATGAAACTGTCAGGTAAACACTCATCAAAGTACTGTTTTAAACAAACATTTAAACAAAAATCTCATAAAATTACAATTAAAGCTTAAAAATACAATCAGTTACAATTAAAGCTTAAAAATACAATCAGCAAATACATTAGACTTCTAGTCATTGGATATGTATAAACACAAATGTGAATAAAAAGAACAATCTTTGACATTTAAATTGTTTAACTTTGTCTCATAACAACACATCCGTTAACAGCAAGTATTACTGTCTATTGTCTGTTTTATGTAAATCCATAAAGGATACAAAAATATAGCCAAACAATTAGGGATGGCAACAGTTAACTGGTTCACCCCTTCCCTTGTAGGATTACCAGTTACAAATTCTGTAACCGGTCTAATGCTCTAATATCTGATAATGTTTATCTATGAATCTATGAAAATGATTTTTGTTTAAATCACAAGTTGAAGTGAAGCCCCATCACACTAAACTGCTACAGATTGTCAGGCGAGCAACACATCAAGGTGTCAGGATGTGATCTCACAGATATAAAAAAACTGTGAAAACAGAGACTGTTGTCAAACATTTTAATCATAACGATTACCATACCTATCTAAACGGCTATATTCTACGATGATATTTGCTCAAAGAAAATGGCAAAATATAGTTATCTTGTGGGCAGTTTTGAAAAAAAAAATTGCTCATATGCTATGTTTAAGAAGGACATAACCCAGAATGAAAGCGTATATTATTACTGCATATGTAAATGTATGGTTTTTGACTTAGTACCGATATAAAGAGGAAAATTCTTCTGGTTTAATGGTCAAACTTTTAAAGAGATTCACTGGTCATTGATTTTGTAACTGTTGCCATTTCTACAAAACATACTTTGAGACAGAATGTATAGCTAAATGTGGTAACCGACTAGAAAAACAAAACCTTTGGTAAATTACATAGCATAATACTGGTATTTAAAAAAGCACTTTTTTCATAATTATCCAAAAAAATAGAAAAATTCAACCTTCACACAATTGAAAAAATTTCCAGAGTTAGGGAGAATTTTTCAAAGCTTAAACCTTTACTTTCCCTGACAGTTTACACTGTTAGTACTAGCAATGATTAGACATGTCCCAATTTTATATTTATATTGTTTCAAAAAGGCAAACCTTTGCTGAAACAAAATGAAAAATAGAACATAATATTACATCTGATCACCTGATCTTATGTGAACATGTTGTTCTTTATTATTATTTTACGATGTTATACGAATTTTTGTTTGTAAAATAAATTTCGGCTAAAACTTAATGTAATTAACATTTATCTATACACATTAATACAAAATATTATTTATATTCATTTTATCAGAATACCTCCAAGAAGGTGCCTTTTAACTTAACTTGGTTCATTTTGACATTAAAACAGAAAAACAATGTTCACAAAGTTAAATGTGTCTGGTAAGTTTTACTAAACTTAATGCAGCAACTATGCTGGTATTGTGTTTTTTATGATTTTTTTTCCTTTTGACAACATTAACAAACTATAAAACAGGATCTTTGATTAAGTGCAAATAACATTAATTACCAATAATAATCTGAAATTTGTACATGTTTCATAAAGCAAGATAATATTAAGCACTAACAATCAAAATTATAATGAATTATTGGATACAGGACTGTATAAAATCACAGGATCACTTTCCACATCTGCAGCCTGTGCAGCAGCAGGAGGGTCCACTGGGAGACTTCTAGCTACCTCTGTATGTCGAATATCCATACGGACTGAGCAATAGTGGCACATGATAATGCTGAGTAGGGTCCTTGATGGTGAA
This sequence comes from Sinonovacula constricta, assembly GCA_007844125.1. NCBI lineage: Eukaryota > Metazoa > Mollusca > Bivalvia > Cardiida > Solecurtidae > Sinonovacula > Sinonovacula constricta. The sequence goes on from CM017558.1 coordinate 78,949,026, forward strand.
AACAACCTGAAGAATAGTAATGTAAATGAATGAAAAAGTGCAGGTGAAAAACCCAGCAATTTTGCTTCAATATGTAACAAAGCATGGAAAGAGGAGTAATAGATAATTGAAAAATTGAGAGAAGATTGATTGAAGAAGAAATAGTTTGAGAGCAAAAGGCAAGAATAAATGTGCAGTTTGTACAAGACCTGTGGAAGGAGAAGGTGAAACATCATCACAAGGTATGCGGGGGCCTGAGTCCGATCCCTGACATAGTCCAAAAAAGGAGATACATCTATAGCTCTATTGCTTATGGTCAATTTGTAAATGTTGTTTCATAACTGGTTTCATCTGATGACAAAAGAATAAGCTTATTGCTGCTAATGAGATAGTAATAAACTAAGTCTGAAAGTGAAGTATACTTCATTTTCATGAAAAAGTAACAAGAGTTTATAAGCAAAACATGTTTTGATTGACCAGACCTCTACATAAGGATAGAATCCCTCTGTATGTTGGTCCCTGAAGTATGTCTCTGTATTGAAGTGAAGTCGGTATGTGCCAACCTGCCACTGGCTATTCTTTAGGAAGCTTCCCCTCCCATCGCTGTTGGTCATTCTGTAAATAGTGATTGACAGATAAATAAACACAAGTTTGGATACATAATAACACAAGGTCTGTCAAGAAGATGGAGATGATGGAAGGGGAGGCAACTGATAATTTGACTGCATTACAACAACATAATTGGCCACTATGTATGTTGCCATCATTTCTGGCTGTAGGTAAGCATTAGAAATATACATACTGGACATAATTTTTAAAAAGTTACAAATAAAAAAAAATTGGCATGTTAAAAAATGCCACAAATATCAATTAGTTTTTGAAATCCCTATATTGCTTTCAAAATTGTTAAGTTTTAAGGACAATTACTCTTCCTATAAAAAAGGAATTGGTACCATCAATGATGTTTTACTTTGTCATTGTTGCCTGTGGCATTTTTCTATGAGATACGAATGTTTCATATGACCTTCACTTTCGCTGATTAAATATGCGATTTAGTGATGTCGTAAAATTTAAACTGACTGAGGGTATAAAATTTGATAAAGCCCTAGCATTTATATACTTATCAGTTGTCTTCTTTACGATGTTATCATACCTAATAATGCAACAAATTTATGCAACTATGATGCATTAATGGGATGCATTATCAATTTTACAACCATTACATTATGCAGTTTAATAATCACCAATTATTGTTGGTCAATCATTTGTCTGACTGCACACCGAAAAGTAGCAGTAGTGATACCTTTTTATATTTGGATACTATTTTATTTAGTGATTACCGACCCTGACTGGTCGCAATATTTTCACTATTAGTGTAAGCATTCTAAAACCAGTCATTGTTGGCGTCGCTCTGGAAAATGGTGCCTCTTAGAGAATGCCTTTTTTAATGGAGATGATACTTTAGCTGGCAACAACAGGAAATAGCAGCTATTCTGTGAGACCTTTTTCAGAGAATAGAACTGAGTATCCATTTTTATTTCACAATGTAGTTTGCAGTAATAATGTGTAGCTTGCAAGTATAAAAAAGTAGTTGGCATTTATAGGAGTTCGTAGCTGTTCGGCAAAATATTGTTCAACAAAAGAAACCAAGTATACTGATGTTAGCAATGCAGCTTGCAAATACAGATGTAGCAGAGAACAAGGAAAACAAACAATGTACCAAATACTCTACTTCCCATCAGAGTTATGTCAAATGTTTATGTAATTAATAGACTGGGTAAGAGAATGTTTATTTAACAGGAAAGTCTTCTTCTTGTTTAAAGCTCAGGCTAAATCTCTTTACTGCGCCCTGGATGTCTATCCTAGTTCTTTCTTACTTTTTAAAGATGGCTACTGTGGCAAAAAAGAAAAATTCTCATACCTAAAACTTTCTGGAAAACTAGGTAATAGCCCCACAGTTTAAGTACAGGAAGTTAACCATAAAAACACACAGATTATCAAAGCGCTGTCAACCATACATTAAGAAAATGGTAAAAAGTGTGTTTACAACCAAAATGGATGTACAGACTTTCGGAAAAGAGCACTTATCTGACACATTACAAGGGATGTGTCATCATCACGTGATCAAAATGCGCAAATCACGTTATGTGTAATCATCTTTGACTATTCATACATCACTCAGCTGAATATTTCATTAGTTTGTTATTTTTTTACAGTTCTGTAATACAGCTCAGTCAAGCAAAAGTGTTATTATGAAATGAAAAACCCATATGACATCCCTTAACTTTAACCCATAGACACTTAATAACATATTTATCAACATATAATTAATTAAAATATTTCAACAGTATATGACAAACTCTCTATGCATACAAGAATATTTGCACAGAGAAACAATGATCCGGCATCAGTGCGTGAGAGTTTTTAAAAGAAATAATTACTACTGTACAAAAATTAGGATGAAATTGGTTAAAATCACATGGGACTCAATATTTAATCAGCACAGAGTCCCTGGGACTTTATGAAATTACAGGCTAACAAGAACACTGTTATGTTGGGATTATGTCTTTAAACACCACTTTTAAAGTTGCCACTCAGCTTCTTACATAATTTGGAACAGGAGACTGCCTGATAAGTAACAATGAAGAAAGAATATGAGAATGAAAGAATATAGGCATAATCATAATATAAAGAGAAATTTTGAGAGCTTGGGCTGGAAATGGACTGTGTTAGTGTCAGATTTTATTATGTACCTACTAATCATGTAACATAAGAAAGTAAAGAGACTAGAAGAAAAAATAATATGTGCAGAAAGTAAGAATTCAACAGTAAACAGTTTGTTTTTGTTAAATTGCACTGACACAATTATAGTCATATTGGCGACGTCCAACTAAATGTTTGTGAATGATGATCCCAGACTTATGTTTGGGTAGAATCACCGGCACATCACAGAATAGCTGGAAAACATCTCCAAAAGAAGGCTCTCGCTCTGACCGGAATTGGAACCCTCAAAGTGACGAACTAAGGATGAACAAATTGTTGACTGTAACAGCTTTGCCAAAAATGCCCCTCAATGGTATACTACAACATGAAAAGGATGTCATCACCAAAACAGGATGTATACACACCAAACTTTTCAGACATCTGTGATAATACTGCAAGTGCTGTTGCAAGCAGAACAACACTGGGAGATGAAGAAGTTCTTATTATAAGATGACATTTTACTCATAGACATCTGTTTCGAGGAAAAGAAAGGGTCCACATAAAACAGAATCATGAACATTACAAAGATCACACAAACATACTGGGACACTAGAGGACCAGAATAAGACGTTACAAAAGAAACACTTAACTGCCCTGAGAGCACAGAACTCTTTGAACCAGATTAACATAAAAACCAAAGAGCAAAACAGATCTGTTGTTGAAGACATCTTGGTTAAAGCCAAAAGACTTGTTTAATATATGTTAATGAAGAGTCAGAAGTACAGTGTTGGAAATGCCAAAAGAAAAGATTGCTGTAAAAAAGATAGTACATAGTGATTAAGAAATATAGAATAAGATCATTACTGCCATATAACATTTCTAGGGAGGTAAAAGTGCTAACAGGTAACACAGCAAAAGGCATGCTTTGATATTTAAAGCACAACAGATCAAGAATAATTTACATACCTTTATATAATGAGTTTACATCTCATGTGTACTGCCAGGGAAAGGGAGTAGTATGGAAAAGGGAAGGAAAAGTAACAGAAACCCACAATCTCAACCTCAAACTTCAGGCCGAGGTAACATACTGAATCTCACTAGCCGCCTGCTGTAAGCACTGACCTCCAGGAATAACATTAGTTTTCTGTGTACCAAGAAGTGTTGTTTTGTGTGAACTAAGATCCCTGGATATTTGTCCCTGTACCAGGTACTTTTGTTGATATGTATAGTAAAGAACAACACAATTATGGTTAAAATGTAATCCAAGATCAATCAGTGAAATTTTACCAATAGAAAAGGGTGCAATTACAGAATGAAAGAAAAATAGTGTGAATTGTTGATGTAGATAGGACAAAGGATGAGTTAAGGTCTTTCAGAAAGAATTTGATATGTTTGTAAATGTACCATGACACAACAGTACAAGTCCATGCAAGTCATGAAAGTAAAACTACCACAGAATCATGTGTTGGTGAAGATGGACTGACAGACAGTCATTACACTATTTTATGTTTCAATAATTAACATTACGCCGAAATTTGATTGACAGGACAAGACGCCTAGCGTTAGCTAATCAGCGTGCTCCATTTGGTCGCGTGATTCTTTTGTTTTCGGTCGCCATTTTCCTTGGACAAGCTGAGTGCATTTCGTTGACCAAGAAACGGAGGAATAATTCTGGTTTTAGTAACAAAAAAGCGAGAAGAAAATGGTTAAAAGATGTCAGTGGGGTCTCTGTGATTCAGATAGTCGATATCCGGAACGTTTGACAGGCGGCATCGTTTTTATTCCATTTCCAAAGCCGAAACATAACTTGGAAAAATGTAAAAGATGGATAAAATCGTGTAATCGTGAACACCACCAGTTGAATGTTGAAGAAGTCGACGGAAATTACAACTTGTATCGTCTAACACATTCTCGTTTTAATATATGTGTATATATTCCATCTTTGTTATGACCTACTGCAGTAACTTCTACTCAGATCAAAGAAATAAATCCCCTTAAACTTGAGTAACATCGGACGATTTCGTTGTGATATATGGTAACAAAAATAATAAACACATTATCAAAGGTTAACTGCATTTATAAACGGTGGATTTAATGTAATAATGAAAATTACCCGGATTTACACGAACAGTATGCGATCTAGGCCGATCGTCATGTGCACACTGTCTGGCTTCTCGCTCTTTCATTGTGAAAACACTAGAATTAACGTCAATTTCTTCCTTCGATCTAAAAGTCAACCTGACTGAATGAATGTAAGATTTATTTGCGTATCGTCTGGCTTGAATTCTTTGCCTAAGTGGCGATTTTCTTAGCATAAAATGCTCACCAAAGTTCGCTGGTAGATCGCTTAAACAGGCAGCCATGTTTGTTGACAATGGGTCCTACTAGGATTAACATCCGATTAAAATATGGTGCAGAGTGTACTTTAACATTACATTTTATAGCATTTCAAATCTGGTGTTAATTGCAATAATTATTGAAGTTTGCTCCACTTACCTTTCAACAAGGAAGATGCCGCATAGGTGCAAAATGTATTGCTTTAATTTTTAAACCTCCCGCTTTTGTTATTATGGATATTCCACATTAGGTGTTAATTATATGTTTTGATCAAGACAAATTAAGTTTTAATGTTCATATCTTACAAATAATATTTCATACAAGTAACACACACAATATTTAGTACATACAATAATATATTCATTGGAGATGATGTGAATTGTTTTGACACATGTTTATTGTTATTTATGCCCCTATCAACGAATTGTTGATATATATTATGTAATATATGAATACATATATACATTAAAATCGTTTTTTATGTCTTTGTGGTTTCTTTGTATGTCTTTGTTGTGTCTTTGTTGTGTCTTTGCATGTCTCTGTGTGTCTTTGCATGTCTTTTGCAGTGTTTCGTAGAACCGTTGACAATAGAGTATTGACCCGATCGACGATAAGATGTCCAAGGTTATCAGATAGTGGGTCACGTGACTCGGTGGGCGGAGCAATCTACCCGCGAGCGTAATGTTAATTAAGGTAAACTTAACACTAAAGATACACAAATATATGCCAAGTCTGATTCATGTGAAAATTAACAGGAGGGTTAATGGTATTACAAAAAAGTGATTAATTTTATAACTTGTAATTGTTAATTCATTCATTACTTTAAGAAAAGTGTCAAATCAATGGGAAATCTTCTGTCATTTATAGGAAATTGGTTTTAAATGGAATCAGGAGATTATTGAAGTAGTAATTAATGATTTGCTCATTTCTTTGATTAGATCATTTGATCATTAAAAAAAAGTGTGCCTTTCTTTCCCAAAGGTGTGCGGTAAATTTAGACCCAGATGATGAGATGATACGATTGACCCCTGTACAGGAGTGCAGAAGACAGTGAGGCCTCACATGGGAAATTGCTAATATCTTGGCCCTAGTAAATAATACATAATCAGTGGAATGCCTATTATAATAACAGTTTATTCATTTCAACCCTTTTCTCTTGTCACCAAGTGATATTTCTGCATGGCATTGTTCATTCATTAATCTGCAATTCATGTATAACTGATTGTTAGTTTGTTTATTGGGCTTATCGTCCCACCAACAGTATTTCAGTTATCTGGAGACGGTGTCCACTTGAAGCAGATATAGTGCTGCCTTCACTGTGTATAGCATACCGTGAACAACTGGCATGATACCACACCCAGTCACATTATCCTGACACCGGGCCAACCAGTCGTAGAACTACCCTTATATTTGCTTGAGCATCAGCAAGGGAGCTATACCACTACCATTTTTAACGACTTTGGTATGTCGCGGCCTGGGATCGAACCCAGGGCCTCCCGTACCTGGAGCCGACGCTCTACCGATTGCGCTACCAGGTCCGGTATATATAACTGATTGCTTTGTGCTTCTGAAAATTAGATTTCTTATAACAAAAAAAACTCTAAACTAATTTAACCAAACATTACCCATTTTCCAGGACAGTGTACTGAGCATTGCCGGACTGCCGTGACAGGACCATGGGAAGGTTTGGGGCGGGAAGGCCTCTGGCCGTGTCAAGAACATGAGTAGTCAGAGGAGGAACGCTGGTCTGAGACGTTGCAGCCATTGTCAACTGTGGGAAGAGAGATTTGCATGTTAATAATAGCCTACAATTACAACAAGATAGTAAGAAGAAAAAAAAGATGTAAGAAAAACAACATAAAACATAATTCAAAATCTGTACACCTTGAACTTGGAAAGTTTCTGACCCACCATAACTTCCAGTCTAGCTGTTTCTGGTTGGACTCGGAATTGTGAGTGCAAAAACGGGAAACGGTATTATAGAATGTCCTTGCAAATTTACATTTAAAGAAGTCATGTTTGTGCCAATTAGAACTCTTTGAGTCATTCCATCCTCTGTACAATCATCCTCTGGACATTCATGGCTTGGATGTATCTGGTGCAATAATAATTAGTGACTCAGAATCATTTTGTTTGCCAGAAGAAGAATATGCCATAAACAAGCGGGTCATGGTGGCCCTAAATAGCTCACCTGATGACACAGGCTTTTAGTAGGCTCAAATCTGGCATCAAATAATTAAGTTTTATTTATTTTAGACATCTTTGGTGAAGATTGGATCATAAGTGTGGCCACTGGGTTGATAACATTTTCTATAATTTTAGCAAGTAACCTATTGTATCCACAGAACTCATTTCAAAACGTATGTAAGATTTCATGCTGGCAAACATGCTGGTCAAGTTTGGTGGAGACTGGGCCATCAATGTAGCGTCTTAAGTGTTTTCACAAGGTTTTTCTAAAATGTAACCTAGTGATCTACTTTGTGACCCCACATGACCCAGTTGCGAACTCATCCAAGATTTCATGCAGACAAGCATTCAGGCTAAGTTTGGTGAAGATTTGGCTATAAATGTGGTCTCTAGAGTGTTCATAAGCTTTTTCTAAGATTTGACCTAGCAACCTTCTTTTTGACCCCATGTGACTCAGTTGTGAACTCATTCAAGATTTCATGCAGACAAATATTCTGACCAAGTTTGGTGAAGATTGGGCTATAAATATGGTCTCTAGTGTTTTCACAAGCTTTTTATAAAATTTGACCTAGTGACCTACTTTTTGACCCCACATGACCCAATAACGAACTCTACCAAGATTTCATGAAGACAAACATTCTAAGCAATTTTGATGAAGATTGGCCTATAAACGGGGTCTCTAGTTTGTTCACAAGCTTTTTCTAAGTTTTGAGCTAGTGACCTACCTTTTGACCCCACGTGACCCACTTACGAACTTATCCAGGATTTCATGCAGACAAACATTCTGACCAAGTTTGGTGAAGATTGGGCATAAATGTGGTATTTAGAGTGTTCACAAGCCTTTTCTAAAACTTGACCTAGTGACCAACTTTTTGACCCCACGTGATCCCGTTACGAACTCATCCAAGATTTCATGCAGACAAACACTTTGACCAAGTTTGGTGATGATTGGGATATAAATGTGGCCTCTAGTGTGTTCACAAGTTTTTCCTAAAATTTGACCTAGTGACCTACGTTTTGACCCCAGGTGACCCAATAATGAACTCATCTAAGATTTTATGCAGACAAACATTCTGATCAAGTTTAATGAAGACTGGATAAAAATTGTGGCCTCTAGTGTGTTCACAAGTGTTGTCTTATCTATTATTAAAAATTCTCTACTCTACTCTAAGGTGTACATGGATAAAAAGAAAGAGCTGATAAAATAAAAGAATAATATCCATGTATACATTAACCTGTCTATACTATCTTAAAAATAAATTTCCAGTAATGACGGTGGTTCTACCCAGGAAATGCCTGGTAATCAAAATAAGGAATTTAAATACCCATAACATCTCTATAAACCTTATTACATGTATATAAGTTCTTCTTTACTTGTAAGGGCCATGAACTCCCCACGGTGCGTTTAAAAATAAATAATAAGCTAACAAAATGGTAATAACCATGCATCAACAGTAATACATTATTCCTACAAGGACAAGGATTAAAGTAGAATTTCCTAATACTTATTATATATTAAAATTGACTATATGCAGAAAGAATGTATTACAAATATTATACTAGTATTGATAACAAAAAACCTATGATTTATTTATATAATAAATAGGCAAGTAAAGAAGAAATCTAATATAAATAGAATATTTTAAAATACTTGCCTATTTTCCCCCGAACACCATGGGAAAACAAATAGTAGAAGGTGAAGGTCGTCAAGTAGTAAACAAAAAATCACCTTTACTGTTAAGCACAGTCCCATCCACAAGAAGGCATCCGGTTATATCAAGTGAAAACATGGAAAATCCGTGCGAAACCCCCCTCAATGACACAATCCAAAACAGTAAGCATCAATACACAGCCGATTTAAATCCATCTCGGCTACACATGGTTCCACAAAAATGGCGAACCAAAGAGAAAAGAAGGAGACCTAATCTCCGAATCCTAACACGTACCCTATTCTATACTATTACTAGTTACAGTACCAATAATGCAACATATATTTTTATTTAAAAAAAAAAAAAAAAAAATTTTGTACTTAATAACTATAAACAAACTAAATGCTGTTAAATAATACCTATAATTATGATAAATTACAACTATATGCATAGGGGGGGGGGGGGCCGCACGGGTTTCATCGGACGAGTGAGGCACCTGAGGGAAATAAATGTTCTAGCTCTAGCTATTTTTCGCCATACAGTGCCTCTGAGGGACACAGGCCTGTCCATACATATAAAATAAACAAATAATTAAATAAAATTAATTCATAAGCCCTCTCTCTCTCTCTTCAGATAACATAAATATTTAAAAAATATTCTTACTCTATAGGGAATGGGAGATATCCTTTGTAATTGTCGAACACGGGTATATATATCTCCCTTCCCTTCTTTTACTAATCTTTTGAGTTGTGTTGTCTTTCATATTTCTGCTTCTATGAAATAAAATAAAAATATGAAATAAAAAAGAAATCTGACTGCCAGAGGGACCACATAATTGAAATATAGGTCCCATCGTCCACATGTTAACCAGTCTTTTCTATCTATTAAATTTGTTGGTTATGAATGATTGTAAGTGATACATGGGACAGGCCTGACAATATGTACATTGAAGACTGTATATACAAATATAAATGTAAATATCATTCATTATTTAAATTTTTGATTTTTTATAAGAAAATACTTTTAAAATGGTCCTAAAAAGGTGCCAATTGCATCGGTTCAAATAATTATAACTATATGTTTTAACTTTTATTTTAACTGATTACATTTTTTGGTTTTTAAATTCTTGTATGATGTTTTTTTTTTAAATACTATTATAAGTCACAAAAGAGGCACTGTATAATACAATGAGGCAAATCAATCTATACTCTATGTTAAGTAGGTGGACTGAAAAAGAAATGTACAAGAAAAAGGAAGTGCGTACTGTAATATTATATAAATCAATTTTTTACTACACATTCATCTCAAGATCACATATACAACACAGATAATTCAATCACCTTTACATTTTATATATTAGCCTATTGTCAATACATTAGCAAGTCATAATCACCTTTATTTTGTTTAATTTGTAATCTTTTTTAATCCTCCGGACATTAGGCAACCCTCACGCCATTAAAATAACCCACTGTGATATTTTATTTTAAACTTCCATATATTAATGCTCGCCCTATAACAATAGTTAGGGTGAGGGTAAACAAAACCAAATATTGATTGATTGTGTTCACAAGCCAAAAGGTTGACGACAGACGACGGACAAAGCGGTATCACAAAAGCTCCCCTTGAGCACATTGTGCTCAGGTTAGCTAAAAATGTCTTAAAAAATGTGTAGAGTAAAGGATTATTCAATCCTATAAACTTTCATTTAACAATTTAACTGTTCATATCTTAGATATATAACTGTTACTGCATTTTCAGGAGAGATAACAAAACATTTATCTTTGTTGTTTTGGTGACGTCACATTTATTTTTAAGGGGTTTTCGCATCATATATCCGAGAGATGATTCGTGAATTATGTGAGACATTCCGATTGCTTTTTATGCAAGCAGTTTGTGCCAAAGTCGAGACTGGTTCTGATATTTGTACAGTACATTGGACAATTTATTTAACATGATACATTCAAGTTCAAGCACCTCAATGATGCAGAGAAATGTTAAGTCTAGAATCAATCAAACTGTACCTAGAAATGTACTTATATGAGTTTTATTTACATTTAAATACACTGTACACATATGCACTTATATCGAAATTCAGTTAAAATGTTGTTCTTGTTAAGGTTGAGTTATCAGCAAATTCTTGACTTTCCAGGATATTAAATTGGAGCTTTATCAAATATTAAACCAACTGTATTACAACTAATAATAATATATTGATCAGAACAGTCACTGCATGTTTTTTATGGAAATATACTGAAACAATTTATTACGGCTATACATCATCCGTCTGGTCCAGTTAAGCAAAACAGGATGCTTTTTTCTGTTTGTTCTTTAAACTACATAGACTCAGCTGGGAAAACTCCTAGGAAACAGTTTAATAATTAGCTTGTTGTTATTAAAAAGTTTTGCGAAATTTGACACTGAAATTGATATTGTTTTGTAGTAACCGATCAGAAAGCAAACTTGTATTTTAAGTTAAACTTTTCTGCCAAAAATAGTAATTATGTTAAAAATGTATTTACATTTTATTAATGAGATGGGGGGGGGGGGGGGATGTGGAAGAAATGTTTACTAGATATTTATTAATTAATTACCTCCCTTTATGATCCACCTGATTAATGGTCATTTTACAAATATCTGATTTGCTTGAGGGCCACTTTGAATACAGATAAACACAGTCACAAACAGACAACACTTCGCAACGGCTATTTGGTCGTTGGCAACTAAAGTTAAATCTTACCTCCTGTCTTGACCAAGTCACAGTTTTCTTACTTTCACTTAACATGCTCCCTCTCTTCTGTCAATATTGCTCTTTTCTTAACCGTAGGATAATTGATAACAATTACTGATGTTATTTTTATGATTATTATATAATATAATAATATAATATAATAAATATAATATAATATAAAAAAGTAGTAATGGTGAATCCAGGGAAACAGGATTAGTACTGTTACATGATGTCTAACAAATGTCACGGGTACAACTTGCACAGTGTGTGTCAGCTGGAAGACCATGATCTTCACATGATTTTTTTTACAGGACCAGGACTGAAATCCACACAAAAAGGGGCCTAGGGAGTTAACAAGACGGCAACTTTACATACTCTGCCACTGGCACACCTTATGTTTTTTTAGTTATTGAGGAAAAAGATCTGTCAATAATATTTAACTCTAAACAACAAATAACATAAAGATTTTGTATACACATAGGCCTACACACAATAACAGATTTCTTTCATCCCATCAGGTAGGTATTTCATATTATTATAATTAGTAAATAGTGCTAAAATAGGCAGATTATTTTAAGAAATGAACAATATGCATATAAACAAGAAAAAATTAATTCAACATAATGAATGCAAGCTCTAAATGTAAAACCATTGTGACAACAACCACAAAATTTATTTATTTATTTTAATTATCGTCCCATGAGAAGACATCTGTGATAAGAAAAGCATGAATAAATCAGATAAAATACAGATTACATTTTTTTGTACAATACATGGATTAATATGACGGTATTAAGTATTACATTTAAAAAGTGTCCAGTCGAAGGTAATTTATGTACGAACCCACGGAAGGCCGAAATAACTTAACAACTGTTCATTTTCAAAAGCGTATTGATCAACTTATTAAATACTAAAAAAATCATAGATTACCTGCGATTCTTTCAGATGATTTAACGTCACTTTCAATCGCTCATTTGCAATGCTAACACTCATGAGAATGTAGTTTTCCTAGCAAGTCAACTCGGCACGATCCACTTCGAACTGAAGTCAAGCTTACTAAAGTAAATGCCTGCAGGGGAGTTTGACCTACTGACCTTGGGATACCCGTTGGTGTTGTTTGAGGATTGTATGTATGTGTGTGTGTAGGGATTTTTTGATCTACCTTACAGTTACATCAATGAATAATGTAAATGTAGACCTATGCAGGTCCGGATCCTTTTCAGCTCTGTGTTTGGGGGGGAGGGGGGTGGATCCGAAAACCGAGTTTGACACACGTTCTAGTGGGGTTCGGGACATCCTCTAGCGAAATAAAGGTTTCCAAAAATGTTGGAGATGCGTTCTGAAGTCTATCTAAACAAAAGGTTAATTTTTTTATATGGTTTTATCAAACAGACTCTGAAAGTCTGAAAGTTACGAAAACATAAATCTTCAGGAACATAGACTAAGCAGTACTGATTTGCTGCGAAGGCTTTTTTAGATGTTAGATCAAATGAAATACTCCTTTTAGTATATATTGTCGAACATTTGCCCAAAGACCGTTCACTGGAATGAAACAAACAATGGAATGGCCAAACAAAACATACATGTAACTAAGCTTTTTCAAATCTAGATCTTTTCTTAAAACTATGCACTGTTGTTTATATGAAATACATTATAAAAATAAAATATAAAAGAAAGTAGATCTAAATACTGACAAATAGGCTAAGCAACATGTTCCCAGTAGATCTACCAATGAATACTTTGGTCAACACAAATGTACTTACTTTCTTTCCAAGTAAGTGCCCTTTCCGGTTAACATGCAAATTATGGATGATTTTTAATTTTAGCAACAGCAACCTTTTTTTGAGGAGTTATCTTTTCCTAAAAAAGTTGCTGTTGCCAACATTTACAGCCATCCATGATGGGATATTATGTTGTTTACAAAGTTAAGTCTCGCAAAAACAGTCATAATAAACTGTTTTCCCCCTAATTTCCTTAATCAGTTGTAACCAAAACGAAAATGAGGGAAATAGCGGGGTGGGGGTGGGGGGTGGGGGGGGTGGGGGGGGGGCTAATTAAGCTTATCACTGATTAAAGATGTTTAGCCTAACTGTAAACATGTATTTCAAAAAAAGTATACATTGCTTCGACCAAATATGATCATTATAGCGACGTCCAGCTTTTTTGATGGAAGAAAGACCCCAAACAAATGTCTGGGTAGAACCACCGGTGCACCGCAGGTCAGCTGGAAGACCGTCCCACATTCCCCGAACGGGACTCGAACCCACGCGGTGAGAGGCTAAGACGGCCAGAGGAGTTACAAGTCGGCGACTCTATCACTACGCCACGGGTGCCCATTACTAATGTTGAGAATTCGTTACATTTATGACGTTATGCCGAGATTTCTTGTATTGTGCCGTTTGGCGTATTTTTGACGTCATTACGTTGATATTGTTATGTATATGTTTTTAGACGTTATTAAAGATTGAAACTATATAGACGTGTTTTATCAATCGTCTCAGTAAAATTGGTGCCATGACAAAATTAAACCAAGAACAGCTACTGGCGATGGACAGGGGAAAAGAAATGTTATTGAGAAGAACATTGCAACACTTATTGTTGCGATCGAGGAAAATGACAGAGATTTCTTCGACCTGGCCATGGTGAAAATTGAGACTGCCATGAAACTAGTTTCGTCCTTCGACGAGAAAATCTTATCTCTCACTCAAGTAGAAAACATAGCAAGTGAGATCACGGAGACGGCGGACTATGAAATGAATGTTCAAAGAAAAATTCAACGACTGAAGAAGGAACTCACACACACTGCGACTCAGCCTTCTTCAGTCCCCCGGGAACATTCATCTTTAGTCAACGCTACCCAGCACTCTGTCGCCATCGAAACAACGCAATCGCCTAACTACCCGCCGCCGCCGACATCCGCTTACGCGCCGCCGACACCCTCCTACCCGCCGCCCCCGATATTTGCATACACTACGCCGATGACATCCTCCTACCCGCCGCCGCCGACTTCTGCCTATGTGCCGCCGACATCCGCCCACGCCGACTTTCTCGCCGCCGCCAACTTCTGCTGAGTTACTGCCCCCTTCCGACCCATCCAGTGCATTGTGGGTACCTTCAGATGACAGCTTCGATGCTTACAGAAGACAAGCAACACAACATGCCTCGCAAACTGAAAGTTCGATTATTTCTTCCAATTCGAGTAGCTGTCACAGACTTCCAAAGTTAACATTACCCTCATTCGATGGAAATATCTTAAACTGGCAGTCATTTTGGGATTCCTTCGAGACCAGCATACATTTAAATCCCAGTTTAACGAATGTGCAAAAGTTTAATTACTTGAAAGCGCAGCTAGAACAGGAAGCCGCATGTACGATATAAGGATTTTCCTTGACAAATGCAAATTATGACAGGGCAGTCGAGCTACTAAAAGAAAGATTCGGGCAGCGACACGAAAGTTTATGTATGTCTCTTCACATGTGCAAGTACCAGAGCCGTTCATCTTGAAATTGTGCAAGACTTGTCGCAAGACTCCTTCATACAAGCGTTCCGTCGATTCGCCAGTCGCAGATCACTTCCGAAAATCATCATGTCGGACAACGCAACTAATTTCGTGGGCGCTTCACAACAACTGAAACGTTTGTTTGAATCATCAGACGTTAAGGAGTACCTCAGCCAGAAGGGAACGGAGTGGCATTTCATTCCAAAACGTGCACCATGGTATGGTGGTTGGTGGGAACGCCTCATCGGACTAACGAAGTCTACACTGAAGAAAGTTCTCGGCCGTTCGCTCGTTGATTTGCAGACGTTACACACCATTGTTACCGAGATAGAGGCCATGCTGAACGATCGACCCTTGACGCAGCTGTCATCATCATGCAACGAGTTAGAGCCTCTTACACCTTCGCACCTCGTTTCCGGCCGGAGACTTACCTCACTTCCGTACAACAGCATTGCGATAGAACTAGAATCGCATTCAAGCAGAGACAACAGAAGTGTCATACGCAAACGTCTACAGCAATGCAACATGCTGCTTGAACAGTTTTGGAGAAGATGGCGGACGGAATACTTAACAGCACTTCGCGAATCACACAGACTTTCCGGTAAGAGGAAGCAGATCATAGCCGTAGGAGATGTGGTACAGATCCATGACGAATGCCCTCGTAGTCGCTGGAAGTTGGGAATCGTTGAAGAACTCATCACCGGAAGAGACGGGCTTACTCGCGCCGCTCAACTGCGAACCGCCAGTGGCGTCACCTCCAGACTAGTGGTCAAGCTCTACCCTTTAGAATTGACGTGTGACAATAGATGTGACAATAGATGAGCGGCTATTTGTGACAACTAAGTGATTATTTCAATGGACATTAAATAGTAATTCTTATTAATTATAGTCTTTTCATATTTGAATACATTTTGCGGCCCCCAGAATGTTGAGAATTCGTTACATTTATGACGTTATGCCGCCATTTCTTGTATTGTGCCGTTTGGCGTATTTTTGACGTCATTACGTTGATATTGTTATGTATATATTTTTAGACGTTATTAAAGATTGAAACTATATAGACATGTTTTATCAATCGTCTCAGTAAAAACTAATATAAAATATCATTATAAAACAAGCTATATGTCAGCTGTGGAAACTAACTTTTAAACATTTAATATGTGTTTAAAGAGTTTTCTGCTGAAACAAAATTTGTTTTTCCTTTATTCTTTCCTTGTCCCCCACTACATCTTTAACATAGAAGGTTGGGTAAGAAGAAATTAAAAGCAGAACAACCAAACAAGCCAAACAGGAATTATCCGATTTTGTGTGTAATAGTACTTTTTGATCAGCCCTCACGCCAGCCTCGTTCTGAGTCACCCATGTTTGTTTACTTCCGGTCACAAATCTTGAAGAAATGTTTGGGAATTCCTATGCTGTTTTCTTCATTGTGAGTGTGCTGATTATCAAGAGACTGCAAACCGAGAACGTAGTAGATGATTAGATAGAAGATAGCAATGGGACTTAGGACCCAGAAATATTAATCTGTCACCTTCTTTGCAGCTAATTTTGACAATGCGAACGACCATGTCGAAACAAAAAGGCCCAGTTTGCCGAGAGAGACTTGTCTTACTCTATCTCTGCATGCTCATACTTCAAGAGTCCTATGCACAAGAACCTAACCTAGGCCCAAGACCACCCAAATTTCCATGTGGAGTCTGCCAAAAGGCTGTCAAATGGACCACCCCCGGAGTGCAGTGTGATTCATGTAAGCTGTGGTACCACCAAGACTGCTTGGGAATGTGTGACGGTGTCTACCTAGCCCTACGAAATGTATCTTGGTATTGCGTACAATGCGGTCTGCCAAATTTCTCTAATGCCTTTTTGATCTAACATTTTATGAATCGACAAACACTTTCGATCCCCTACAACTGGATTCCACCACTCATTCGATGGAATGTGACATGAGTTTTAACAACCCCTGTGCCACCTCATCACCAAATAAAGAACAGAACATAACACGCGGCTATCCGCACTGTGACGAGACCATACCATGCACCACTATGAACAGTGATGCAAACCTCACCCACCCGAGCCTGTCTGCAAACACTAATAATTGTCAGAATATCCATACATGCAAGCAAAAAAGGAAAGTTGTCCCATTAAAAGTTTTAAACATAAACTGTCAATCAGTCATTGGAAAGAAAACCTCGTTGGAAGTTATTTGTGAAAACATTGGAGCTAACATCGTCATAGGAACTGAATCATGGCTTACGGCTAATCACCAAAGTAGTGAGTTTTTCCCGGACAGATATAACGTCTTCAGACGGGACAGACAGAAAGGGAAGGGAGGCGGTGTCTTCATACTCGTTGACAAGATGCTCCAGTGTTTGGTTCCTGAAGAAATCAACACTGGAGACTGTGAGATGCTGTGGGTACAAATATCTGTTCCCGGCGCGAGCAACCTCTACGTTGGAGCATTCTATCGGCCTCCTAACATGGACCAACCAGAATATCTCACTCACCTTGATACAAGCCTGTCTAGGATCCCTGATGGTGCCCACATCTGGGTGGGAGGTGACTTTAATCTCGGAGATATTGACTGGGCGAACAACAGTGTGAATCCATCTGCCACAAGGGGTCCTCTCTGCCAACAATTACTTGATATTGTCAACGATAGATTTATTGAACAACAAGTGTGTGATCCAACGCGCATCACAGAGCACTCCAGTATCACCCTCGACTTATTCTTTACCCAATAACAGCTCTCTGATCATCACAACAGAAGTCATACCTGGAATATCAGACCATGAAGCAGTTTATGTTGAAGCTAGCCTACGTCCACATAGAGCACAACCACTGAAGCGGAAGGTTTTCACCTACCAGAAGGCAAACTACAACGACCTTAACAAAGGACTGCGTGATCTCTATACAGAAATGACAGCACTCCAAAATGCCTCAACAAACACTCTCTGGTCGCTGTTTAAAAATTCTCTCGTATCTCTAATGGAAAGACACATACCCCACAAAAGTCATTAAAGAAGATCATAAGAAGAAACCATGGATTAATGGCACATTGAAAAGGGCTATGAGAAGAAGATCAAAACTGTACACCAGGATGAAGAAGACCGGGAAAGCACAAGATATAAATAAATATAAACACTTTAAGTCACAATTCCAGAAATTAGAAAGACAATCCTACTTTTCATATGTCAACAACATCATTGAAGTTGAGGATTCCGAGCAAGACAGACAACCGAAGCAGAAAAAGTTTTGGAGCTTTATCAAGTCACTCCGGAAAGACAACTCTGGCATTTCACCACTTAAAGATAAGGGGCGACTCTTCAACGCTGCTCGCGACAAGGCTAACATCTTAAACAAGCAATATATGTCAGTGTTTAATCACGAAGCAGATAGTAACATCCCAACACCAGCAGGAACACCTTTCCCGGATATGGACACCATACAGATCAATGAAGAGGGTATCTTGAAGCTGTTACGCAACATCAACCCAAGGAAAGCTTCAGGCCCGGATAATATCCCAGCACGCATACTGAGAGACTGTGCTTCTGATCTGGACCCAATCCTCACAATGATCTTCCAAACCTCATTGAAAGAAGGTAAGGTACCGGATGACTGGACCCAGGCCAACGTCACTACTATCTACAAGAAAGGCTCAAGGCAGGATCCTGCGAACTACAGGCCAGTTTCCCTTACAAGCCTATGTTGCAAGCTACTTGAGCATATCATTGTCAGTCAGACCATGAAACACCTGGAAAGACATAAGATCCTACATGACTGCCAACATGGTTTCAGAGCAAGGAGGTGCTGCGAAACTCAACTCAACGCCCATGAGCTGGCAGAATCGCTTGACAAGAGGACCCAGACAGACATGATTATACTCGACTTTAGCAAGGCGTTCGACCGGGTACCACACCGGAGACTCCTCAAGAAGGCCCATCACTATGGCATTCGAGGCAGGACTCTCCAATGGCACTCATCCTTCTTAAATGGTCGCACCCAGACTGTCCAAGGGCAGTCATTGGAAGAAGCCCCAGTTGTGAGCGGCGTCCCTCAGGGCTCAGTATAAGGACCCCTTCTGTTCCTGATATTCATCAATGACCTTCCAGAGGGACTCCTATCAAAGACTCGGTTATTGCAGACGA